>JANAVB010020213.1:0-12449 GCA_029216955.1 Iris pallida | reverse complement strand
TGAGGATCGTTTCGATCAATCCAGAGCCATCTAGAAATTCCCACCTAACACAATTTTAGACACATATGGGCTTTAATTTCCTTTTACGATCAGATTTTGTCGACTGTGCGTCGAGAAATCGAATTCCAAAGTTCCCCAAAAATCTGTTTTCAAAACATTGAATTTTTCCACACGACGTGCGTCACGTCCAATCGGACGACGTGGTCGCGCACCGAAGGCATCGAAAGCTGCGTACAGTCTCGTGGTCGTGTGGGCTTTGACGGAATTCAAATTGGTCGCGTGTGCGCGACGAATTCGACGCGTATCCGTCAAAATCGCCCCGTCTCGTACATGCAAATTCAGTCATAACTTTGTGCACGCTCGTCAGATCGAGACGAAACTTGCGCCAACAGGACCGTATCATTTTCTGGTCCTGTATGCCAAGTTTGGTCCAATTCTGAGACAGTCAAATCCGACATCGTTTTGCGGGCCCTACGGTCCCACTCAACGGGCGATTTTGTGCACGCCCCGCCGAAATCCAACTCTGGACATACGGTTGGGTTCGTATCGAAAATGGATCCTAGACATTATTTGATGACTTTAGAGACCGTTGACTCTGACACACTTTTCGGGGCAAAACGGTCCAACGGCGGACATCGTTTTTGCCCGAAATTACCGTTTTGCCCCTGTGTCCAGAATTGGACTTAAGGACACAACATCCTAGCTAATTTGACTATTCCGAGAATATTGGTACTATTTATTTCAGCATCGAAGACTTCTACATGTGTTGATTGATTGTGGCTCATTGTGTGGTACAGTATTGGTTTCTCCAGCTAAGGACCTCAGGCAAGTACACTTTCTGATTGCTTTCCGATTCATAGTAGTCTTTTCATTTATGTCTTTACATATATCTTGCTGCTTGTTGACACGCTCGTCACACGGAGTTGTCGGGAGGGGAAATATCTTAGTATACATGTGGACTACCCAGAAATTTCCCAATATGTCTATTCTTGAACGATAGCTGCTGCACACGACACGTGCAGTATGTCGGATTTTATCCCCTAGCCGTTCACATGTCGAAAGGATATTTCACACCACTTAGATAGATGTCTTTTATTAGTTTTTCCTTGTTCATTTCTCTATCGTGCTATGACATCAGTTATCTTACAGTTTTCAAGATTCCATATGCTATTTTCATGTCTTGTTAATTCTATTGTATTTTGCACTGCCGTCGGTTTGTGTACTTGTTCCAATCCTGACTGGATAACCAACATTTTTCAGGTTTAGCCGCTATCACTCTTAGCACTGGGGAAGACTTGGGTATGCTGAAGACAACCTAGAAATAGAAAGCAATTGTATCAATTTCTTTAATTGTAAAACTTTGTTTTTCCTTTAATTTTAAATCTTGTAAGTGTTGTAATAAATGTAGAATTGTGAATGAGCATCAAAGGTTATTTCTTGAGCATTTATCCTTGCGGGCTTGACAGCGTTCTACCGCCGACTCTGCGGCGTAGGCTGGCTTGGACACGTCTCGTATCCGAAAAGCGGGTGCGGGTCGTGACAAGTTTTTGTGGTGGCCCATGCAGGTCCGTCTTCATAAAAGATTACGAACTCGTGATGGTACGTTAGTTGTACTATTGCGAGCCTGCGCCCAGGAAATGCTCATTCACAATTAGGATTAAAATGATTTAAGAGAATGACTAGGAATAGGAGTCCCTTATTATTTGACTAATTGGGTAGTTAAGGTTGTTAGATAGGTCATGCTATTATTGAATTCAGATGACTGCCAAACCTCTATAGAAATACTATTACCCTTGATATGACGACATTATCCAACGTGGGTATACTACTCACTTGGCTAGTTAGGCTTTTCCGAGAATTAAGGCTATAATCTTGATAACATGTTCAATTTTCTTTTGCTCTTGGTAGATATAATTTTTATAATCAGTTAGAATTGCCTGTTTTAAATACTATTTGGTTGTAAGTAACTAGTTTATAATTTTGATTCTACTTTTTTCATATACAAATCTTGATGTAGGATTGGTTCAAAGTTTTCCCCTCAACCCTTGGAAATATTTATGAAATCAAGACTAGGATGTTCTTATTTTATTTGTCTTCAGATATTTTTCGACCAGCCTTTTACCTTAAGGAATGAGACTTATGGGCAGATGTTACACTAATCTATCCTAGTCAATTAGATTGGACCTTTAGATATCCTCGAAGTCTTAGGAAAATAGTTGGAATAAATTTTCGACTGCAATGGCCAGCCAGCAGCGCACTGGCGAGGCACAACCCATATAATTGAAATCCTTTCAAAAAATTGTAGGTTATAGGTCATTGCTAAAACTATGTTATAGTTGACCAAGACTTTAGGGATAGTAAGATTGTAGGAAGACTGTATAAGCAAGAACACCAGGTAAGGATTTAACTTTCTCAAAACTTGAACTATTGTGCCTCCTTTCCAAAAATCTCGCCTATTCATATTTTGACTATTTTGACCAATGCTGCTATTACCGCCTAGTTTTGCAAGCTTACTCTTTTATCGAGCTTGATTCGAGACATATGTCTATTGGGGACGCCCGCTAACATATTGTCTAATCAGAATCATTGTATTACGGTCTGATCAACCATGATGCATTTGGTTCGCCCTTCATCTAATTTTCTTACGTGGATTGAGATGTAAATGTCTCTAGGATCTCGTCCATGACTGCCTTGACAATTTCTCTTGAAATATGCGTCCGCCCTTGAATCATGTAATTGTGTTCAGTGACATCTCTCTTGAACTATTTATTGTTTTCGTCCTTCACTGATTGGAAAGACGAAAGCTCGTAGTTAATAGATAGATACAGACCCATGACTATGATAGTTGTATATGCAAATGTAGCTACCATCGGCCAGCCCTGTGACAGAAACCTTGCCACCATATCCTAGCCTCTAAGGTGGGTAGACTGTAAGCCTTCTAAAATTTTAGGATATACCAAGATTATCGATTGATTAGAACAATTTCCATTAGGATGATGAGTAGTGCCTAAGGACTCCCACTTTCCATTTAGATTATTTTTGTGCCTCGGACGTGTCATTAATATTTGGAGCACAAGACCAGCTGTTACCTTCCAACAAATTTTATATGCAAGATCTAGACGAGTCCACCTCCACTTAGGTATATCATGTCTCACTCAAACTCGTCCCCTTGTACTCTATTTTTATGGTACAACTTTCAGGTTAAAATGATTAGCCATAACCCTTACCGTAATACCGGTATACTTCCCGACTTCCATTAGAGCCTCAACCCTAACTCAATTCCTTTAATCCAATTTGTGGTTGAAATCTACCCTAGGCTACCCTAACTAGTAGAAATAGTTTTATCATTGGGATCTTGTCTAGTCCATATAGATTGAAACCCAATGTTCAACCAACCAACGACTGATATCTAAATAGAGAACCTATTAAGACCCAATCTTGATTTCTCAAATTCCGTTTTGTTATGGAAACTTGTTTGAATTAGAATTTCGAGAACGAGATTTCTGTATTGCACGGAGTGCAAGCCTTTTTAGAAACGAAGGGCCCTTCGGGTTAGCAAGTGAGTGTACTAGAGTAGCCCAATCTAGCAAATAAGACAATGGTTCGTAACTTTCTTTCTGCATCATTGGATAACCTCTACCGATTTGGGAGCTTCATGATCGCTCTCGATTATTTTTCCTATCTTCCTGTCCTTTCTATTGCAGGGAGACGAAGGTCATACTTACTAGAGTTTATCAATAATTTTGCTACTTGTGTAAATTTGTTGTTTGTTAGATTTTGGGTTATTTAATAGATATGAGAGGATTATAGAATCCAAAAGCAATAGATGTCCATTTTAGCAAGTAATTGGAAGATTATAAAGTTTTAGGGTCATACCATTGAGGGAGTAGTGTGACCAAAGGTGGGTAGAAGTCCTCGATGATTCGTAGTTACGCAATGCCAAGGAGGAAGATATAAATATTTCTGAGAAATTAAAATTCGAGGATATTGTGGTAGTAGTGGATTTATTTATTTTATGTTTGAATTTTGACAGGTTTATGAGTTAGAATTTCGAGGACGAAATTATTTTAAGGTGGGTAGATTGTAGCTCCCCTTCCCGGATTCTTCTAAAAATATTTTTATTATCAATTATTTTGTTTAAATGATAATTTTTAGATTTTATAAATAATAAATTATTGGCTTATTGAAATTCATTATTGTTTTATTGAAGTTATATTAATAATATTATTATTGTGGTTAATAAATATAGACTATTATTATTATTAGCTATTATTAATTTATTCTTTATCAAAAGAATAATATAATATGTATGTGTATATATAGCTAATATATATATGTACAAAGGTGTATGGATGTATATAAATAAATATTATATATTGGTTAGGTGTACATATATATAAATATAAATATATGAATACGTATATGTGAATGTACGTATATATAAATATTATATGTGTAATTGTATGTATATAAATATAAAAGTGCAATTGTAGGTATATATATATTGATATATAATAGTGTATATAAGTATATAAATATAGTGGTAATGAATAAGAATAATAATAAAAAAAAAGAAAAAGAATAAAGAAGAAAAGCAGAAGCAACTGAGGCCGGCCCACCACATTTTCCCCCTGCATCAGGATTTTCCCCCCGGCCGATCAAGCCTAGCTAGCCGAGCCTCTGTTTTATATCACAACAGTGATATATATATCCGTATATATATGCCACAAAACCGAGCAACTAAACCCTAGCTATCCACCAACGCGCCGACCCCCGTACAACTGTGCGACCCCACGCCTGGCACACCCCGCGCGTCACCGCCGCACACCGCCGACGGCAGGCCGGTCGGCCGGAGCCGCCGTACAGCACGCGCGAGCGCACACAACCAACAGGAAGCAACAGCAGTAGTGCTGCGAGGGAGTCGACTTTGCGTGGAGATTTCTCCCTCCTCGGTCGACGAAACGTCGAACCGTTTGCTCAGGTACGACCACAATATAACCACCTTTAATTCCCATTAAATAGTTTAAATTCTAGGGACGCGAGAATCGAAAGAAATCGAGTTGAAAACCCCGAAAAACCTGTCGCAAATAGCGAAACAGGGCAGTCCAATCACCCACCTTTGAGGATCATTTTCGATCAATCCAGCAGCCATCTAGAAATTCCACCTGAACACAATTTTAGACAACATATAGGGCTTCAATTTCCTTTTACGGAATCAGATTTCGTCGACTGTGCGTCGAGAAATCGAATTCCAAAGTTTCCCAAAAATCTGTTTTCAAAACATTGAATTTGTTCCACACGACGTGCGTCACGCCAATCGGGATGACGTGGTCGCGCACCAAAGGCATCGAAAGCTGCGTAACAGTTTCGTGGTCGTGTGGGCTTTGACAGAATTCAAATTGGTCGCGTGTGCGCGACGAATTCGACGCGTATCCGTCGAAATCGCCCCGTATCCGTACAGTGCAAATTCAGTCATAACTTTGTGCACGCTCGTCAGATCGAGACGAAACTTGCGCCAACTGGACCGTATCATTTTTCTGGTCCTGTATGCCAAGTTTGGTCCAATTCTGAGACAGTCAAATCCGACGTCGTTTTGCGGGCCCTACGGTCCCACTCAACGGGCGATTTTGTGCACGGCCCGCCGAAATCCAACTCTGGACATACGGTTGGGTTCGTATCGAAAAACTGGATCCGTAGACATGTAGTTTGACGACTTTAGAGACCGTTGACTCTGGCACACTTTTCGGGGCAAAGCGGGTCCAACGGCGGACATCGTTTTTGCCCAAAATTACCGTTTTGCTCCTGTATCCAGAATTGGACTTAAGGACAGGCAATCCTAGCTAATTTGACTATTCTGAGAATGTTGGTACTATTTATTTTAGCATCTGGAGACTTCTACATGTGTTGATTGATTGTGGCTCATTGTGTGGTACAGTATTGGTTTCCCCAGCTAAGGACCTCAGGCAAGTGCACTTTCTGATTGCTTTCCGATTCATAGTAGTCTTTTCATTTCATGTCTTTATATATATCTTGCTGCTTGTTGACACGCTCGTCACACGGATTTGTCGGGAGGAGAAATATCTTAGTATACATGTGGACTACCCAGAAATTTCCCAATATGTCTATTCTTGAACGATAGCTGCTGCACACGACACGTACAGTATGCCGGATTTTACCCCCTAGCCGTTCACATGTCGAAAGGATATTTCACACTACTTAGATAGATGTCTTTTATTAGTTTTTCCTTGTTCATTTCTCTATCGTGCTATGACATCAGTTATCTTACAGTTTTCAGATTCCATATGCTATTTTCATGTCTTGTTAATTCTATTGTGTTTTGCACTACCGTCGGTTTGTGTACTTGTTCTAATCCTGACTGGATAAACAACATTTTTCAGGTTTAGCCGCTATCACTCTTAGCACTGGAGAAGACTTGGGTATGCTGAAGACAACCTAGAAATAGAAAGCAATTTTATCAATTTCTTTAATTGTAAAACTTTGTTTTTCCTTTAATTTTAAATCTTGTAAGTGTTGTAATAAATGTAGAATTGTGAATGAGCATCAAAGGTTATTTCTTGAGCATTTATCCTTGCGGGCTTGACAGCGTTCTACCGCCGACTCTGCGGTGTAGGCTGGCTTGGACACGTCTCGTATCCGAAAAGTGGGTGCGGGTCGTGACAACGGCCAAGCAAGAATTACGGCTTGATACTTTAACTAACTAGGGTTGTCATAAGCCTAATTACTAACAGGATGTAGCAAGATTTTTCCACAGCCACAAGCCCTGCAGACCATCCAGGTTACCCAGGTCGAAAGATTAGGGTTGAATTCAGGTGGGTACATCGTCCAGGAAACGAATGTACCCTTAAGTAGCTTAAAGGGTGCAACACATGACAGTGTGCTAGAAATGTGCCCTACTCGACGGCAGGCTACAGATCCCAGGCGCGCCCAGGTAACGGGATTGCCTGTAGCTGGGAAATCTCTTCATGACCACTGTGTTATTCTAGTTATTAGCCTTAGTCCATTTTAGTGGGTACTCCTGACCGTGGTACTCAGGAGTCCCGTCCTAGACATGATGCAAGACAGGACTGGTTTATTTATACAAGCACAATCGCCCACGGTGTCCAGGTTATTATACAGTCATGTCAAGTCAAGTAGCCGTCGCAACAGCTTATCAAGATATAACATGTCAGATTATCAGGTCAAGTGTACTAGTCAGGAGTGCGCCACGACGGCCACTATCAGGTCATGTCAGGTTACTCATGTCAGGAGTGCACCACTACGGGTCACTATCGTGTCAGGCTCAGTTATCCTTTCCAAACATATTACATAAATTCGTGATTATCAAGTTCGTGACAAAAGGCATAAGGATATAAAATGGACGTTAAATATCTAATAAAATATCAATAGACAGGGCTATAGAAGAGCCAAGCTTAAAGAAAATAAAACCAAACTGACACGCTGACTTAAGACCAAGTCAGCCAAAGGCCATACGCTCAGTGCAAAAGTCGTACGCTCAAGCCAACCTACGCTCAAGCCAACCTACGCTCAGGTCAAGCCACGCTCAGGTCAAGCCATGCTCAGGTCAAGCCATGCTCAGGTCAGGCGTATGCAAGTCATACGCTTCCAAAAGGCAGCGTATGTACTCCATACGACTCCTCGTCAAGCAAGCGAGCGTATGCGAGTCATACGCCTCCAAAAGGCAGCGTATGGGGTCCATACGACTCCTTGTCAAGCAAGCGAGCGTATGCGAGTCATACGCCTCCAAAAGGCAGCGTATGGGGTCCATACGACTCCTTGTCAAGCAAGCGAGCGTATGCGAGACATACGCCTCCAAAAGGCAGCATATGGGGACTGCGCTGCGCTAAAGAGCGTGCGCAACTCAGTGGCGCAAGCTAAAAAGCTCGTGCACTGCTCACTGTCTTCTCCAAATCAGCAAGAACTCCATGGGTTGAACCCAAAGCTTCAAAACTCTATAACTTGGTCAAAACAAGTCCAAATCCAACTTTACAAAGTTCTATCTTGGGAGAAATTCAATTCTCTCAAACATAGGAACATCAAAATCCATAAAAATACAACTTAAATAGATCAAAACTATGTAAAACCAAAAATAGAGAAAACTTAGATCTAGAACAATGGAGACTCCAAATCACAAAATGTTAAGTTCTAATGTTGATCACCATGGCCTAATCTAGCTAATGGACAAATAAAAAGTGGTTCTCATGTGGTGGCAAGGTGCACTTGCCTATGGGCGTTGGTGTTGAGGAAGGAAGAAGAAGAAGATGAAGAAATAAATGAGAGAATTATGAGGAGAGAGAAAGGTAGGTGGAGATAATAAAGAGGGTGGTTGTGGTGGAAATGAGGGAGGAGCATAGGCTAAGGTGTTCCAATGTAAAATAAACCAAACCAAACCAATCCTTCTCCATAAAATAAACCAAGCCGGGCCATGAAGAAAACTAAACAAGGAATCATGCAATACAAGAATAAATACGTACACGTATTCCAGAAATACGTAATACTAATCACAGGCATTACACAGTCTCAGGCCTAGAACTACTCGTCCTAGGAGATATGCCACGTAGCATCGTGACGGGCGGAGCTACTGTCCGATACACAGGAGTACTGGGCGACGAGGATCCAGAGCCGGTACCGGTAGGAGGTACCAAAGAAGAACCCCGTCCTCTAACAGTACCACCAGTAGGTACCGAAGGAGTACCCTGTCCTCTGCCAGTATCAGTACCCCGTGCCCCATGTCGGGAAATATGGAACAATCCGCGACGACCTGTCATGCCTGATAACAACATATGATGAGATACAACAAAGACAACAAATAATAGAGACTAAAAATATGAAAGTGCAACAAAGACAAGATAATAACCAAGACAACATATGATGATATATTTTACAAGAAACATCTAAGTCCAGATAGTATATTTTACAAGAAACATCTAAGTCCAGATAGTACATTCAGATAATAACCAAGACTAGATAATAACCAACTCTACATAATAAGAAAATGAAAGTACGTCTCTCTCAATCATCTTCAAAATAATCATCTTATTCGTCTTTCTCGACCTCATCTTCCTCCTCATCTTCACTTTCATCTTCGCCTTCGTCGGCTTCATCTTCCTCTTCGAATAATTCTACATCTTCTACATTATGTGTCGTGTAATACGTAACTTTCGTGGAGTCCACATCAACAATATTGGTTACAAGAGGTAGCTCGTCCTCGTGATAAGCTTTTTCGTCAACATCAAAAGTACCTCTAGCTTTAGTCTTGCATACTGCCCACGAGTCAGACTTCGTTGCTCTCCATCTCGGATAAGCTGTGAAGTACACGAGATGAGCTTGAGTTGCTAGGACAAATGGTTCGTAGCCTTGATATCTATGCTTGTAGTTTATATCCACAAGACCATGCTTGTCAATTTTCCAACCTTGATTTTCAGTCGGATTGAACCATTCACACTTGAACAATACGATCTTTGCAGGTTCTATGTCATAATTATACGTCAACTCCACAATCTCTCGCAAGATGCCAAAGAAATCATTTCCTGGATCGACGTCTTTGTAGTTCGAAGATTTGACACACAAACAACTGTTTTTCGTGGAATCAAGATCCAGGAAGCTGTCTCTGATCGGAGCATTTGTCGACTTGAACCGAAAGCCATTGACACAGTAACTTGGCCATATTTTAACAAAAGTAATTGGTCCCTTGGCAAGAGTTCTAATTAATTCAATCTCAGATGAAATTAGACGATCGACCAGAATACCAAAGAAGAGATAGTAAGTTATTTATAGTACAGTTGCATTAAAAAAGGCTAGTAATTACCGGGGTGCTTACATATTCGCTCAACCAAGAAGGAAAATGATGTCTTATTTCTTGTTCTAATGCTTTGTCTGTTAGGTAGGGTCTAACCAACCTCAACTCAGTATTATATGTGCTGAAAAATAATGAAGCAACCGCCGATTAGTACAATAATATTAGCTTATACTATTACATTGAGATGACGTAAACTCATCATTAATTATTTACCCCTCTAGCTTCTCTACTTCATCCTCGTCGCAATTGAGTAATACATACAACTGAGCAGCCCTTAGCTCTTCGTCATTCAAATATCTCTTCTTCATTTTCCCCGAAGGCTTTCTGGACGCATTGAATACTTTCAGTATTCCATCATTAGATTCTTGATAACCGTCGTCGTTTCTCGGAGCCCTCGTTCTATTCGTAGCAACATGAGGTTTGAAATACGTCGAGCAGAAGTTTATAATCTCCTCGAGAATATAGGCTTCACAAATAGAACCCTCGACCCGAGCCTTGTTTTTCACCTTCCGCTTTAGGTGGTTCAAATACCGCTCAAACGGGTACATCCACCGATAACCAATGGGCCCACCAACACGTGCTTCGTAGGAAAGATGAATTGGAAAATACTCCATGGAGTCAAAGAATTCAGGAGGAAATACCTTCTCGAGCTTGCACAGTGTTACCGTAATATCGTTCTCCTGCTTTTGTAGACGATCGACAAGCAACTTACTAGAACAAAGATCTCTGAAGAATATGCTAAGCTCGATCAATGGATCCCAAACAACCGGGGGTAAGAATTCTCGAAATGCAATCAGAATTAACCTCTCCATGAATACGTGACAATCATGGCTCTTCATACCTGTCAGTTTGTTCTCCTTGAGGTCGACGCATCTTCTCAAGTTCGAAACATACCCGTATGAAAATTTCAGACCTTGAATCCACCTGCAAAGTCTCACTTTATCCTCCTCCAGTGAAAAAATTGCCTTAAGCTGCTTCAACTTCCCATTCCTGTCCTCTATCAAATGCAATGCAGGACGTCTACATATTTCTTCCAAGTCCAATCTAGCCTTTGGATTGTCTTTCGTCTTCTCCTTTACGTCTATTACAGTATTAATTATGTTGTCAAACACATTCTTCTCGATATGCATGACATCAAGGTTATGTCTAATCAGATTAGTGCTCCAATATGGCATATCCCAGAATATACTCCTCTTCGTCCAGTTATGGGTGCGACCAAATCCGTCATACTTGTAGCCCGTAGCAGGCTCTTCAATAGCTCTTGGTAAATCTTTTACCTCTTCCTATATCGTGTATCCGGGCCACCTTGGCGGGGGATTGGCCTTCTCTACAACGCCAGCATGAAAAGCATTCCTGTTCCTGCGGTACGGATGATCCTTCGGCAGAAATTGTCGATGACAATCGAAGAAGCACGGTCTGCCTCCGTGTTTCAAACGGAAAGCCTTAGTACGGTCCATGCAATACGGACATGAAAGACGACCATGCGTGCTCCATGCAAATAACATACCATAGGCCGGAAAGTCGTTGATGGTCTACATAAGTGCTGCATGTATCTGAAAATTTTGTTTTCTAGACACATCGTACGTGTTGGAACCTACTTCCCAGAGCTGATTCAACTCATCAATCAATGGCTGTAAATACACATCGATGTTCCTTTTCGGATTGTTCAGACCTGGGATAATAACGATGATGAACATATACAGAGTCTTCATGCACATCCAAGGAGGTAGATTGTACGAAGTGACGATCACAGGCCAACACGAATACTGGGATCCCGAAAGTCCGAATGGGGTAAAACCGTTGAGCAGAGACCCAATTTGATATTACGCAGATCAGAAGCAAAATCTGGATACTCTCGATCAAAGTGCTTCCATGCTTCTCCATCAGATGGGTGATCCAACACTCCTTCGGTCTGTTTCCGCTTATGCCAACTCATGTTTTCTGCTGTTTCCTTCACCATAAACAACTGTCGCAACCGCGACGTCAACTGCAAGTAGTGCATCGAATCGGTAGGCTTTCTGGCACCGACAAACTTTTCTCTACCACTGCCCTTGTAGTGATCGGCACCACAAAATCTGCAGGTGTCTTCATCCTTGTCGTCTTTGTAGTACAATATGCACCCGTTGCAACATGCATCGATTTTCTCTTATATCATCCAGAGCGACCTCACCATCCTCTTAGACTGGTAGAAGTCTCTAGGCAACTTAGCGCCCTCAGGCAATATTTCTATAAGCAACTCCATAAGACGGTTGTAGCAATCTTGCGACATATTAAAATCAGACTTGATGCTCAACAATCTTGTAACCACCTCCAACGGTGAATGATCCTCATAACCAGGATATAATGGAGTCCTTGCATTCTCCAGCAACTCCATGAACTGTGCAGCATCGGCGTTCGGTGCCTCCTCAGGTGTATCATGATCGTCCGAATCGAAACTAGGCCCCGCCGCATCAAAAATCATGTTCACCAACCCATCGTCGTAAGCAGCGTTGTTGTGGACATCCACATAAGGCTCATACTCCGATGCTAAAGACACAAGTTCTCCGTGCGCACTCCGCTGATAGTAATTCGGCGTGAAACCCTTCGAGTATAAATGATACGCGACTTCCATTTCTGGATGATATTTTAAGTT
>JANAVB010020212.1:0-19819 GCA_029216955.1 Iris pallida | reverse complement strand
AAGGCGGAGGCGCTCACGAGCTTGGGGCGGAGCGGCGCTGGTGGTGGCGCACGCTCATCAGCGGCGGACGGCGGATCTTGGTGGCGACGGAGGGAAAGGGTTTGGGAGGAACCGCGGGTTGCGACGTTCTCGGGTGGAGGCGGTTCGGTTGATGATGGGCACGGTCAGCCGCAGCGGAGCGGAGGCTTTGCCGGCGGGCGGCGCTCAGCCACGATGGAGGCGGAGGTTTGTCGCGGATCGACAGGGAAGGTGAGGCCTCTCTACTTTCTTGCTTAATTGGTATTTGGATTTGGGGGGTGGTTGGTTTAATTTGGGGATGGCTGCGACGGATGGTCGGAGGTGGCGAAGGTGGCTGTTGTCGGGGTATGGTGGTGGTCTTGGCCTTGTTTGGCGAGTTGCGGGGGTGACGGCGGAGATGATGGTGGTTGTATTACTGGCGGTGGTGGTTGCCCTGGTAGTGGCAGGGATGCCGGTGATGGGCTGATGGTGGAGTGGGGGCTGGGTTGTAGGTCGGGAATGTGATGACGCGAGGGTGGTGCAGTGGCGGTGACAAACGATGATGGCGACAAACGATGGTTGGGTGCTGGAGACACTGAGGTCGGATTAGGGATAGGATCGTCGGGTGGGATGTGTCATGTCGGGGTTGTGTCCCGACACGAGGTGGACGTCCGGTCTGTCGGACGGAAAAATATGTATTTGTAGAGAAAATAACGTAGTGGATGGGGAGCACAGACACGATGCACAATCTGTTGATTGAAAAATTTCTGGAGGAGTACCTCTCCTTTTATAGGAGGTAGAAATTCCCAGTTGGATAGGGATTGGGATTTATTTAAATCCCCAATAGATAATTCCTTTAAAACCAATTCAACCAAATCCAGATCAAATTTAAATCACAACTTTTAATTTAGAACTATTTTAAATAAAGGTAAGATATCTCAAATTTAAATTGCCATCATAATCAAACATTAAATCAAGCTGTTTTAAAAATGGCTTTTTGTAAATAATATAAAATAATAATAAACTAATTTCGAAAATCAACAATATATACATGAATAAATTTTATGTACCTTGTAGGCAAACAAAATATTTACATAATTCATGGTTTTTCTAAATTACTACTAATTTTAAGCAAGAAAATAAAATAGTCTTTCAAAAAGCAAAATAAAGTTTTTGATAAATTTTCGTGGGATGCCTTTTCTGATAAAAAATACCTGCTCATACCATAAAACCAAATATCGATTTCTATATAAAAACAATAACCAAATATTTTGTATATGAATAATTAAATATTTCAAATTTACGTATTTTACGCATTCGCACTCGACGTACGATACAAAAATAATTTCATATCAAAATAAATAAATTTTAAAAATCATAGTGAAAATATTAGGGGGTTTATATCCTACCCAACTTAAAAGAATTTCATCCTCGAAATTTAGGAAAAATTAGGGCAGGTAGGGTGAAGGAGGTAGAAGCAGTATATTCGTATTGATGTACGAGATCTTCTTGGGACAAGAATGCAAACAAAATATTCTGCGAGGAGGCGGGCAACATTTCAATGATAATAGATCAGTTGGATGACTAGAAAAAAGTTGGTTATAGTATGATTATGCGTATGACAATCCCTCGATGCCTATAATCCATCATTCACTATTACTTGTTCTTTGGACGTGCAAGCTCCCCAATTAGGTAATAGTCATCCAATATAAATTTTTATCATTAGACCACTATTCTTGATTCAACATTTCCTTGTGTGTTTTCAATTTTGTTAAAATCTCAAATCGTCCTTATCAATTTTTCATTCACTATTGCAATATATTCCATAACTCTTTTTTTTTACTTCAATCATTTTCCTCACAATTTTTTTTTTAAAATTCCAAAATGTATGCAATTATCTAATTCAATATTTCATCGTAAACAATTTTTGAATTAAATGAATCTCTAATGTACTTCTCTCACATATCTATATATATCCATTCTTCTCAAATAGATCTCGTCATTCACAATCTCTTCAAGAGCAGGTTCTAGATAATACTTCAATATGATTAATCAAATGTTAAATCAACATTCTATGTAGAAAATTTATACTTATCCTTAAAGTACCCAAAATAAGCTATCACCTTCGATATTTGTTGATCATATCTTCAGAACACAATCCTTTATCAAATAAAAATCCTTTACCTATTAGCGTCTTCTTCGGAAATTGGAATCCATTGATCTTTTAATTCATGATGGTAAAAATAAAATCCGTCTCAAATCATCTTAGGGTCGTATTGCTTAATTCGTCAAAAATGTAAGCAATTTCTTTCTTCAACCATTGGTTATCCTTGAAACCTATTATCTTCATATCACTGTATTTTATCGGAGGCAAGTCAAGAATTTGCATTCATCAAATTAATCTAAATTTGGTTCTTCAACCATCAACACTTTAAAAGATTTTCCACCCGATTATATTGTTACCTTAAAACAAAATTTGAAATTCGTGAAGTCTATATATCCTCGAGTGTTTCATCATAACATAATATATCCTCCCTTACTTAATTGATTCAGATTTATCGCATATTTCTATTTATGTCCCATCTGTACCAACTTCATTATTTATCCATGCTGTGGGGTTCTCCAATCTAACTTCTACTAACCCAAGATTGTCATGATCAAATTTTATTTCGCATAATGGAATCATACAAGGAACAAGGTTGTATAAACAATGGAGAACTCATAGTGAAATATGAGTAAGAAATTTAATTGGGAGGGAGAAAAGTAAATGTTGCTAATATTGCATGAAGAGTAAAAGGTGTTATGGGTCTAAGTAAATCAAGATATTACAAGAAAGTAAAATGACAAGGGTTAGGCAATCAAGATAAAACACAAGGTTAAGCATTTAACAGATTTAGTAGATCACAATCAGTATCGGGTCGAAAGACTTGAGTCAAGATTTGACCTCCAAATATATAGTCAAAAGCATATCGGTACCATGGTATAGGTTATAGTTGAGTCTTTATGGCCCGAAAGTCGTACCATAAAAATAGAGTACAAGGGGACGTGTTTTAGTGGGACATGATATACCTACATGAAGGTGAGCTCGTCTAGGTCTTGTATGTAAAATTTGTTGGAAGGAAAAGTCTAGTGTTGTACTCCAAATATTGAAGTCACGATAGGGAACGCCAAATGATCAAAAATAGAAAGTGGATTTTCATAAGGTACTAATTAATACCCAAAATAAAAGGATAAAGCACGAAATAAAGATAATTAGGAGTCTCGTAGATCAAGGTAAAATAAGTTAGAGACACAGTTTCTAGAGGAAAGATAGTCTCATAGATAAGGGTATGGTCAAGGGAATGATTCTAATCGTTTCTAAGTTTAAAACAATTAGATGGTCACGAATAAAGATCTAGATTTGAGGGAAGGTCGAGTAAGTCAAAGATATGTTCATCGGTTTGGTCGATGACTAACTATACTTGTGTATATGCAGTATCATAATCATAGGTGGCATGGCATTCTAATACGGAATACTTCTATCTCACTAGGGTAACCTTACTTGTTTCTTGGTCCTTCGCCAATATATGATCTAATCTAAAATTTTAAGTTCCTCGAAAGTTTCTCAATAAAATTTCCAAGATACTTCGCCAAAATTTTAATTATCTTTGACTGTCAACTTTAATCACAATTTTAAATCTCTAGTCAATCTCGAAACAACCCTTGTATATCGTAACTTGAATAATGACTTTTTTTTTCCAAATCTTAAACTCAACATTTAATAAGTTTATCCGTCGAAATTTATACTACAAAAATGGAACGTTTAAATAACTCCCGAATTTTAATTCTATAACCTTCAAATGTGTATATCTAGCTTCCTATAAGTCACAACTACTCTTCAAATGTAATTCTCCCTTTTTCCAAAATTTAAATATCCAAAATCAAGGTTTTAAACTCGAAATTTAAATAACTCTATAAATCATAGATCATAGGACAAAATTTGAAATTTGAAATTTTCCTTCAAGTTGATTTCATATCTTCCAAAATATTTTAAATAAAACCTTTTTACCATCATCTCTTCAAGCTCAAAATTAAATAAACTTAAAAATCATATGACTCAATTTAAAACCTCAAGCTCTCTAATAAACCATAAATCATAAACCCTCCATATTCTCTTATAATTTAAAACTCTTAAAAGATTTGAGATAAACTTTTACAATCCAAACTTGAACTCAACGTAAATCATGTGTCACAATTTAAAGATGTTTTCCAAATCGGTTTCATATCCCAATAAATCATAAACTATTTTGCAATTTCCAAAAATCATAAATCATAAATTTGTTTTTTTTCGATCTAGCTGTCCTCTTGTGTATACCACCTTGTAATAGCAAAATAAAATTCCAACTATCCATCGAAGGCGGTAATATGCTACTACCCAACTTGAAATTAACTAATCCTTAAAATCATACTTTTAAGAAAATGTCATTATAACTCAAATAAGACTTCAATGTACACTAATTGTTAATATAATCTTCCTAGCCATGTGTTTGACCTATGAGCATATAATAGTGTAGTCATCATCCTAACACGAAACTAAGAATTTACGGTGGAAGGAGTCAAGCAAGATGCAATTCAAGGAGATCGAACGAGAGTTCGGAATTTGAAGTCAAGAAAGGAAGTCAAGTAGGTGGATGAGATTCTAAACTCTTATCCTATATTGCAGGCCCGTTCGGTACAGTCATGTAATCGAAACGACAAACTTGACCTGCATGGGCCACCACAAAAATATGTAACACCCCAGTCCCAAAATACGTAGGACTAGAACGTAATCATGCCAGCTGTATACATACGAAGTATGTGGACCCTCATATATATGTAAGCTGTAAAATACAGTAACCAAGGTACTAAATCTCATCCACAAAGATAAATATGATATAAAAGCAACTTTGAATTTGTCATGTATACAATCGTTGGGCGGAGACAAATCCACTACCAACAAGTAAGGAAAATATATGGAAAATACAATGTGTTTGGCGGGCGAAGCGAAGACGATCTAAGTGCAATCATCCTCGAAGAAATAGAGATGATCATGGCCACGGCTAGAACACCTGCGAAACATAAGAATACACACCTGGCGAGATAACCAGGTCCTCAGAGGGACGTAACAAGATACAATAAAATGCCATATAAATACTGAATATAAAATATGCCACAATCAAAGAAAGTGACAAGACATAAATAAGGTAATCTAACCATACTAAAGTGATCATGCAGTTGAGAAACAATCCTTCGACGCATGAGCCCTGGCTGTAAATAGGATCAGCATAGTCCCCATATAGGGCACCAGGGGCCTACGTCCGTAACGTCCGAAGATCGTCAGAGGGCATCTTGTGCAAGGGGCTACGTCCATAACGCTCTGGAAAACGTCAGAGGGCACCTGGAGCCTGCGTCTCCGGAGGAGTGCACATGTATTAAGGAAAGTGCAAGGAAGCCCATACGTCAGGTAATGTTCTCCCCACCCAATGCACCTATCGTGTCGCATCCACGACTATGTAACACTACTAACCATCAAGTCTTCTAACATACAACTATTGACAGTTAGACCTAACGCTCGTCCTATACGCATCAGTGATCAGCCAACGCACAAGTCCGGAGGCTATATGCTACTCATAACTCCCACACCTCGTGGCACATCAGTGTCAAGTTTATGTAATGAACTAAACTAGTGGTAGTCTCTTAATTCTAGGCCCATATGCAATCAAAGGATAAATAACAAGGTACAACTAATATCACTGAGCAGGCAGTAAGTCAGGAACTGTAATAATAGTACAGCTAAAATTATGAAAAATAAATACACAGTGATATGCAATAAATAAAATACGGACTAATTTATAAACAGTAAATTATGGCAAGGTATCTTACCTGTTATATCGCCTGGTGTGGTACGATGATCTGGCCAGTTCCGTTTTGTCCAATAGCCATGTTTGATGTGAGGAAGTCCGAAAGAAATAAGTATATAATTAGTCATGGTCAGATGTCATATATTCTAAAAGGAAGATTTGATTTAAAAGATGATTCTTAATTTAAAATATATATATACTCATTTAGAAAAACTGTCATAACTATCTAGGAAGAATATATTTTGTATTTGTTTAAAATCAATAAAAAATATTTTACATAAATATATAAACTTCAAGAAAATTATTGAGGCTTAAAACGCTAAAATTCTTCAATCTGTAAATTTTTAGAAAATATTATAACTTATTTATAATAGTGGAAGTTATATTTTATTGATCAAATCATTTATAGGTAATTATTTCGAAAAATTATAAATACTAAAAATTCTTATAAAAATCAATTTAGGTCATTACTATAGTTTTAATTTGGAAATAATAAACCTAATGATAATAATAATGATAATAATATGTATAATAATAATCATAATAATAAACATAATCATAATAATGATAATAATAATAATAATAATAACAATAATAACAATAATAACAATTTATTAATAATAAGAATAATACTAATAAAATAAATCAACCAAAACTTTACTGCTTCTCTACTTTATCACAATAGAAGAGAGAGACAAGCTTTGAACCATAACAATCCAGAAAGGAAGAGAGAGATCGAGAGGGGTCGGGGAAGTGCGGGGAGAGAGGGGCTTACTTCGGCGGGTGGCTCCGCCGACCGTTGGTCGGGAGGAGGCGCGCGGGAAGTCGGAGGAGGCGGTCGGTGCCGAGGAGTTAGGGTAATTGGCGCGGTCGACGCCGGGATTTGGGCGGCGCGCTCCTGGCGCGGAAGACGGAGGCGCTCGCGAGCTTGGGGGCAGAGCGGCGCTGGTGGTGGCGCGCGCTCATCAGCGACGGACGGCGGATCTTGGTGGCGGCGGAGAAGAAAAGGTTTGGGAGGAACCTCGGGTGCGGCGTTCTCGGGTGGAGGCGGTTCGGTTGAGGATGGGCGCGGTCAAGCGCAGCGGAGCGGAGGCTTCGCCGGCGGGCGGCGCTCAGCCACGATAGAGGGTGGAGGTTTGCCGCGGATCGACGGGGAAGGTGAGGCCTCTCTACTTTCTTGCATAATTGGTATTTGGATTTGGGGGTGGTTGGTTTAATTTGGGGACTGCTACGACGGATGGTCGGAGGTGGCGAGGGTGGCTGTTGTCGGGGTATGGTGGTGGTCTTGGCCTTGGTTGGCCGGGTTGCGGGGGTGACGGTGGAGAAGATGGTGGTTGTATTACTGGCGGTGGTGGTTGCCCTGGTAGTGGCGGGGATGCCGGTGATGAGGCTGATGGTGGAGTGGGGGCTGGGTTGTAGGTCGGGAATGCTGATGACGCCGAGGGTGGTGCGGTGGCGGTGACAAACGATGATGGCAACGAACGATGGTTGGGTGTTGGAGACACTGAAGTCGGATTAGGGATAGGATCGTCGGGTGGGATGTGTCGTGTCGGGGTTGTGTCCTGACACGAGGTGGACGTCCGGTCTGTCGGACGAAAAAATATGTATTTGTAGAGAAAATAACGTAGTGGATGGGGAGCACAGACACGATACACAATCTGTTGATTGAAAAATTTCTGGAGGAGTACCTCTCCTTTTATAGGAGGTGGGAATTCCCAGTTGGATAGGGATTGGGATTTATTTAAATCCCCAATAGATAATTCCTCATTTAATTAAATAGATTTAAAACCAATTCAACCAAATCCAGATCCAATTTAAATCACAACTTTTAATTTAGAACTATTTTAAATAAAGGTAAGATATCTCAAATTTAAATTGCCATCATAATCAAACAATAAATCAAACTGTTTTAAAAATGTATTTTTATAAATAATATATAATAATAATAAACTAATTTCGAAAATTAATAATATATACATGAATAAATTTTATGTACCTTGTAGGCAAACAAAATATTTACAAAATTCATGGTTTTTCTAAATTACTACTAATTTTAAGCAAGAAAATAAATTAGTCTTTCAAAAAGCAAAAATAAAGTTTTTGACAAATTTTCGTGGGATGCCTTTTCTGATAAAAAAATACCTGCTCATACCATAAAACCAAATATCGATTTCTATATAAAAATAATAACCAAATATTTTGTATATGAATAATTAAATATTTCAAATTTACGTATTTTACGCATTCGCACTCGACGTACGATACAAAAATAATTTCATATCAAAATAAATAAATTTTAAAAATCATAGTGAAAATTTTAGGGGGTTTACAGGTAATATCCCCACGTTTCCACAAAAACCTAGATGTGTCCACGAATTGGACATAAAGTGTCAAAAACATCAAATAGAAATGCATCAGAAAAACTGTATCAGACAACCTCGTGCGGCCATGTTGGGCTTGCTAGGGCTCGACACGGTGCACGAGACATATCGTGCTCATACACAGAGATAGAGGGGGTGTAGGGCTAGGCAATCGACCCCCTAAACTGAGTCCACGATGTGTCATGTCCGACTTATACAACAGTATGAGAGAACTCTGTTTGTGCGTGCGCAGTCAGTACAAAACCAGTACGGGTCAGATCCTGTGTCCGGTACGACAGGAGAGTGTACCAAACTCGGGGAGGGGTCTGACAGTGATGGTCCCAACCCCTGTGCCAAGTGGCACGTATCCACATGTCCAATACAAAGAGAAAACAGGGTCGGGTAGCAGGAGATGTGCACGGTGTCTATGTGAGTGCCCTTATGTCCAGTTTGACACAGGACATGACACTAAAACCAACTCAGAGTTACAGAATATTAAACCACATATGATAGGCTATAAAGTGATGAAATTAGTTTTGAAAATTATTAACATTTAATCCATTGAGACTTTCATCAAACACCTAGATAATCACTCCGATAGTCATGCAATACGCATATCAAATGAACTCTAATTCCTACCAAACTTGTTCTATAAGTCTATGGTGCCTAGATGCATGCATCTATGAAGAGAAATCAAGAATTTAAATGAGTTTAGAGCTATTACCTATTGAGAGTGAGATCTCAATGAAAAGCCCTAGAAAAAAGGTCCTTCTTCCAATTTGCTATGGTCCAAAGCTTCCAAATCCTTACTAGCTATCTACCAATGGCCTCCTCTACAGGGGAGTGTGATGCAAAAGACTAGGCTCAATTTGGAGTTGATTTGGTGAAAGAGGATGAATTTGGGGAAGAACTCTAAATTAGGGTTTGTAGGTTTAATGAAAGAGGCAAGTGGGTGTCAATATGTGTTTATATAGTGGTGGGGATCCCTTAATGGCAGCCAAGAATCATTTCTAGGGTTAGGGTTAAGTTTCATGAGGTTTGAAGGCCTCTAGCTAGTTTAATTCAAGCCTTTCTACTAAAGGCATATAGCTAAAATATATATTCTTAACAAATATCCCATTTTAAACTAACATCTAGATATTCCTAACCTTGTCATGATGGAAACTTCTAATCTAATATCTAGGTTCATGGATAATATCTAGATTAGGGCAATTCTAGGTTAAGGCCTAATTAAACACTTAGCACATTTTCAATGATCAAAGTCCTAATTAATATAAAAGTCACCAAATGACCAAAATACCCTTAGGCTAAAAAGTTGTAGTTAGTCAATCTAATCACATGTTTAGGTTCCCATGGTCATGGTTAGTCTCTAGGTCAAGTAGTCTCTAGGGTTACACTAGCAAAACACCAAAATCATAATTCACTAATTTAAATAGTATTAAATTAATTAAAATTCACAAAAAATTACTACATGATTTAAATCCTATTATTCAATGACCAATTTTACAAAAGTTTAAAATTACCCCTATTTTAGAAAAGCGGTGATTACAAGTCTACCCACTAAAATAATTTTGTCCTCGAAATTCAAAAGTGGACGCACTTCTTCTAGGTCAAACCCCCAACAATCATAGTCTCAGATACCTTATCTAAATCATACAATTTGATAATCATATGCGTCTGTCCAAAATTATGATACTCAGAATCTTCGTCATACTAGCAAGCAAGGCTACGATAACCTCGCCTTGCTTGTTAATATGACTATAGAAGACTCTAGATTCCATAACTGAGGCGACCTAGACCATACGACTTATCTTGGTAGAAAATAAAATCAACAATGAACGCCAAGATTCAAATTCATCAAAGAACAATAAAGGTGAACAGGAACAGTTGGAATTGAATTTCAAGATAGATTATAATATGGCAAAAGCGGGAATAGAATCAAGAAGAACAAAACCTACAATCAGCTATATTACTGCCTGTACATCCTCGGCTGTCATGGCGTAAGCTCACCCCTACTGGCCTCCTCTAGCCTGCTGCTGGTGCTGCACGAACCTCTGCTGTTGGGTCTGTGATGGTAGTCCCTTCTGCTAGCCCACCGGAGCCTTAGCTCCTGCTCCCGGAGCTATCCGTCCCGAAGATTTGGGACACTCCCTCAACTGATGATCTTATGCCCCACAAAGTAGGCACCTGCCTAGCCTCTTCCAGCAGTCGCTCCACTCATACCCTAGTTTCTTACAGAAGGGGCAAATGATAATATGCTGCTGCCTCTGCTGCTTCTATGCCTGCTGAAAAGGCGCACGGTCCTGACCCTGAAACTGCTACTGCTGGAAGGGTCTCTGCTGATACTGTTGCTGAAAGTGGGCCCTCGGCTGCTGATACTGCTGCTGAAACTCTATATGAGGCCTCTTGGCCGGGCCTGCACTACCACTAGCTCCATGAGTATCACGTGTCCTCTTTTTCTTCATCTTAAAATTGTCCTCCGCTGCCATGGCTCCTATCAGAATCTTCTCAAAAGTGGCATCGCGGCTGCACTTGGTAAATAAATTGATCTCCTTGATCAAGCCCTTGCGGAACTCCTCGCCTTTGCGGCCTCAGTAAGATCCTCCAAAAATTTGCCCAAGCTATGGAACTCACCTGCGTACTCCTCAATTGTCTGGCTCCCCAGAACCAAGTTCTTGAACTGTGTCTCCAGTGCGCCAAGTGCGGTGTCTGGAAAAAACTTCTCCTTGAAGAGCTTCTTGAAAGATCCCCATATCTGTCCCTCAGTACCCACTCGGGGATCGGTCTGATACCATGTCTTTGTTTGCAAAAACAAAAGTATGAACTTTATTTCAACAAACTTTATAAAGATTACAAGAATTCTGGAAAAGTACAACTGTAGGAATCCAATATAAAAGACGATTGCTTTATCCCTTGGACGATGTGAACTTTAAAGACGGTAGCCTCTGAATTTGAAGGCAAAAGCCTCGAAAGAATGCAGCAGCACTTGGGCAAGAACTCCTGAACTCTCTGATATTTTTGAACTTTAAGTCTGATCCCCTTGAATGAAGACTTGAAACTCTATTTATAGAGTTCTGGAAATAACTAACTTTTAGTTATTCTGAATGGCGCAAGTTGGATTGCGCAGGCACTGGATTGCGCAGCATCAGACTGTGCAGACAGTTGTCTGGTCGTAGGCCAACTGTCTTGGACACATGGCATCATTTGATTGAAATGCGCATGATCGTGTGCAGACGGTTGCCACGTAACGAGCAATTGATGGCATAAATGCCACGTGTATTTTTGTCAATTGTCATGATAAAATGCGCCACATGAATTGTGCTGACTTTGGATTGCGCTAGGATGGACCGTGTTGGACTAGATTGTGCCACAAACAGATTACGCTGCATGTACAGCTGTCCTCGAGCACTGTGCGATGCAATAAACGAACAGTCTCCTCCTTCTTTGTGCTGTCAGTTATCAGAAGATTTGATTGTGTCAGGTAATGATGACATGGCTACGTCAGCTTGCGCACTTGAAAGTGTGTGCAGTCTACTCTGTACCATCTGGATGATGCGCAATCTGATGTCTGCGCAGTTCATTTGAAAGCTACTTTTCTTGATTTTCATGACTTTGTTGATGGGTGCAACTTGAGTTTTTAGGACCTACAAGACCCCCTTCAAAGTTTTTGAAAGTTGAATTTATTCAAAATTTTGAAATACTTTGAATTTTGAATTTTAAATCAAGTTACGCATATGTTGAGCTGTCTGCACAATCGGATGAATCAGCCCCTGCTTTTTCAGCGTAATCTGTGGCGACCGTTTGTTCTTTGAAAACTATAAATAGTTTATTCGATCCTTCAAATTATTCTTTACTTGCTTTCATTGTGTTTGAGAGAGAGAAACTCTGAGCCTACTCCGACTTCAGCCTTTCTTCCCCGTCGATCTCATGGCTCCCAAGCGTTCCTCCGCCGCCGACAAGGACAAGGCCTCCGCCGTGTCTTCGGCTCGGGTTGCGTCGCATCCTTTCTGACACGAAGCTGCGCACCCTGCTTTACGAGGTTGACAACTCGATTGAAAACTCTTTTTAGGGTTTTTCGACTTTACTGGATCTTAAAATCCATCTCTTTTTAGAGATGTGATCATACTGCGCCACCCTTTTAGGGTTTTGGTTGCACGAACCCATTATTCTTCATTTTATAAAGAATATCTTCTCGCACAATCGGTTGAATTATGCTGGCAAAAGTTAGCACAATCGGCTGATTTGCGCGAGATTGTCAGCGCAATCTGACGTTTGTGCGATCTGACATCTGCGCAATCTGATGCTTGTGTAGTCTGATATCTGTGTAATCTGATGCTTGTGCAGTCTGATATCTGCGCAATCTGATGACAGAATTTCTGACTTGACTTATACTAAATTTTGTTTTTTCTGTCTGATGCAGTTGATACCAGAGAAGATCCTGAATATAAAACATTTGTAGGAACTTTAGCTGAGCCAAATTTCAAGGAAGACTTATCACATGTACTCTTCCCTCAATATGACCTTCCATCCTCTCGCCAGGCTATCCTGATAGCTCAGGATAATGAGGCCCTATTGAGTCTGATGAATGGACAGCCGTTACAATCTGCTGACGCTGTCACTCATAAGAAGCCTATGTTCTTCTTCGGTGACGCCATTGATAAAAGTTCTCAACCAAGACCTCGAGTTGAGTCGAGAACATTCCCAAGAAAGGAGAAATTGGTCAAGTTACCAGACCTAGCTAGATGCCTTCCTCTAGCAAGATATGCTCATGCGAGCCATCCTAGGAGGATGGATTGGGACATCACTCCCCTCCAACATGCACGGACGGGAAAAATCTGTGTCAAAAAAGGCCCAAACAACAGGGACATGTTTTATAGCTCATCTGAGCGTCACGGCACTCTACTGAGAGGGTTGAAGCCAGGTTGTATCCCTCTTGAAAACTCATCTTTGTTACTGCCAGTAAGAACACCGATTTTTGCCAACGAGTATGCCAAAGCGGAGGGTAGATATCCAGATCAAGATATCCGGTTGAAAGGTCTGGTAAACCCAGACGTCAAGAGATGGAGCTGCATAGCTAACTGGATATTGGTCCAGTTTGAAGATAAACTCAGAGAAATTGATCTGTATAATGCAGTACACGCTACTGTATACGGCTTCTTTCCAAATCCTCATCTGTTTTTGGCTCTGGCAGAGAGGTATAACTACAGGACAAGGACGTTTATGATGCCCTGCGGGGAGATGGGCTTGGCTCTCTATGAGATGAAGTATATCTCATATTTACCAATGGGTGAGTTGCCTTACGAGGAGTACGTCCCGACCAACGATGAGTTAGATAGACTTCGTCGAGAGAATTCAAAGATGATGGAAGTCTTTGATGAGCTTCTGTGCCATTATAACATATGCTCTTTGTATTACCAAAGTGGCTCTGCTGGCACATGCTATTCATCCAAATGGTTGACTTATCTTTTTCTCAACCGTATTATTGAGAAAAAGACAAAAGATTATGATTCATGTAACCCTGATTTCTTCCATCCCCTCAGTAACAGTGAAGTGCTAAAGCTGATGGAGGAGAATAATAGAATGGATATTAGAGTTGATGATGAACACCAATATCCTCCTCTTAAGGCTGGAGAATTTGTGGAGAGCTTTATAAGAATGGGCTACAGGTCCATATCTAAATAAGCCCAGCTGGCAGGATTTTTGACGTACTGGCTACGTCGATTCGTCGTGCCTGGAACAAGTGCTGTAGACCGCTTCCATCGCGGTGTTCTTTTTGCTGCTGTCCGGTTAGTCTTTGGCTACCGGATGGATTTACTATCAGCGATGACCTGTAGGATAAATGCAGGTCTTAGTCTGTATGTTGATTCTATGCTCAAGTGCAAGGGTGATAAGGGGAACTTTCCTAGGCTGGAGTTACCTTATACCTACTTATTCGGATGGTTGCTCTTGCATCATCCATCACTGATGAATCCTGCCATGGGAGCAGTTGGTGGCAGTTTTCTGTGCAGATTCTCACAGTGCCGGTGGATATACACTAGTCTGAGGGACTGCCGACGAACTCTGAACCTCGGTAAAGAATGGAATTTTCTTTGCTCTCCTCCTCCAACTGGTTATGAGCATATGGCAGCAAATCTGATTGACCTTGGGAGGCAACCAATAGGTCATGTATCTTTTGAATGGCTGAAGACAATCAGACCATCACATCTAGTATACAGATTTGAAGAGGAATGCTATTTAGAACCATATCTGCCGAGTCGTTTCGCTCGTCAGTTTGGATATGATCAATTCCATGTGGGCAATGCAATAACTTGCTTACAAGGAAAGGGATACTTGATCGACGGTGCCAGAGCATGGGCTTACTATAATGCTCGAGACACAAAGACTGTGTTCTCGATGCCAAATAGAACTGATGCTGGTCCTAGAATGCTGTATACTTATTCACAGTTTTACATAGCTGCAAATACATTTGCTGAAAACTATAGCCTCGTTGATAGTTTTGCAACAGCAAATCATCTGAAGAAAGGAGTGACTGACACATTAGCTCCCAATAACGACGAAGAACATGAGCCAGTGGACGATCCATTGGAAGCTTCCAGAGAAGCCAATTTCCCTGAAGAAGTTAACCAACCTTTAAGAATTTCTCTGAAGGTTGTTAAGTCTCCAGTCAAGGAGAAGAAGAGAAGGAGAGAAGAGCCTTCTTCCCCAGCTATGAAGAAGAAATTGATCTTGGAACATTCTTCAGAGAAAGTCACTACGAGATCACAATCTAGACAATTGGCCGAGTCCACTCGAGATGAAGCAGCTACACTGACCTCTGTTCAGAAACAGGTCGAGGTAGTAAACATAGAGAGTCCTGAGAGGCCTCTACATCGAAAAAAGAAACTAGCTCACAGAAGAAAGAAGAAAATAGTTTCTCCTCCAAGGCAAATTTTGTCTTCGGTAGTGATGAACGCTATAGCTGGAATCACCATGCCATCTCCTACCCCTGTTTCTGAGTCTGGGCATAAAACTCCTAGTTCAGAACGGAGGGAAGAGATCGAGCAGAGGGAAGAGAGAAATAAGGCCGTAGAGCCCAGAGAAAATATTGCTGAGGCAGAGTATGAAGCTTTGCAATCCCCTTTACCGATGATGGATACTACTCAACCTCCTGCTACACCAGGAGCAATCCGCGAGGAAGAGGATCGTTTGATGATCGAAGCTTTAGATGACTGTGACTTCGGCTCACAGGATTACATTGATCAAACCGCTGCAACTGCCAGTGGGGAGGTACCGGAGGAAGATGAAAATGAGGAGAGTTCATCATCTGAGGACATTGAGGATATACATGATCCTGAAGGGGATGATGAAGAGCATGTGTCTCCTATGGCTGCTGTTGACACCTTAGATCCTGAAAGGATGTTGAGGTGCAGATATCTCCTAAAGCTGCTGATGATACCTTAGATCCCGAAAAGGATGTTGAGGTACATGCATCTCCAGATAAGATAGCATATGAAGAAGCGGCCCTGGAGGAAACTCCTCTGTTGATCTCCAAGGTATAGAATAAAATTAGCAATCTTCTTTTAATAGATTGACAGATAACATCTTTATTCTTATCCCTACAGAACTTGGATCTTCTCCAGCTCCTCCAGTATGCATGGACATAGTGCTTGCGACGACAATTGCTAGTAGCATTCGCCATTTATCCTGTGGCTCCGAAGCAGGAAGTAGTCAGGCAATAGTATCTGAAGCTACTTCTGCTCAGCTAGAATCTGTTCCAACAGATGATAGGCCTGTTGCCGGATCGAACCATGGTAAGACTGTTTTCACTTTTGATTCTCTTTGACAATAGCAAATGACAGGCAAAATGACAATATTTAATTTTGCAGAGGAAAAACCGAAAGGAGCGACCAGCTCCACTCTGGCTCCTTTATTCAAAGAACCTTCTGTCCAAATACAAGAAACTGAACGTCCTGCTACCTCGTCATCAACAGGAGTAGCTGCGACTCCTGGTGCTCTGGCGACCAATCAATTCGTCATCCAATCATTTACTAAATTCTTCTTCGATTCATTGGGACCATTGATCAATAGAGTAATAGAAAAAGAGGATGCTAATTTTTACACAGTTAGAGGTCCAACCTCTTTCTTAATTCATGCTATCCGCGAGCAAGGTGACGAGCCTCAGGCCATTTTTCTTGAACACATATTAAATGAGCTAGAGACTTCAATAAAGAACTACAAAGAGCTCAATAAGGGGAAGGTAGAACCCTTGTTTCAAGTGAAATTTGAACGGATGGCTCAGGAAGCTGCAGTTGAGAGAGTAAATTTCCAGATTCTCTTGGATACTTTTGCTACTAAATCTGCTGAGTACAATTCCAAGGTGGAATCGGTGACATCTACTGCTGAAAGAAAAGAGAGAAGAATTGCTGAACTGAGAGCGGAGATTGCCCGTCTTCAAGAAGAACTAGAAGATGAGGTTACCGAGCATCAAACTGCAATCCAACAACTCGGTGCTCTAACCCAAGAAAGAGACGAATATGCCGCAGCTCATAATGATGAAATCACTCACAGAATGGTAACCATGCCAACTTTCAACGAGAAATCTGGGATGGAAGAGGCCAGGAAGAGAGTGATGGAATCCCGCGAAGAGCGTCTGCAGACTCTAAAGCAACAGATTACCGGCTTGATGACACCACCAGTTTAATAGAAAGATTCTTTGTATCTTCTTGTTTTTGCAATATGTATGTTTTTTTTTGTAATGTCTTGAATTTTGATCAAATAAAAAGACATTTTGTTGTGGCTCTATTATTTATTGCATATCTTATTCAGATACAAATAATAGGGATAAAAAATATATTCAAAGGTACAGGACATGATATATTTCTTGATTCTGGAAAATAATCATATTCAAGTATATCTGCTCAGAGGTAATATGGACGTGGCAAATATAATTTATTGAATATCATTATTTCAATAGACAACTTAATCGAGAATGATAAGTTGCTGATGTGGATGATTAAATGAACGAAAATGAATCGTCAAAAAGGTGTGAACGAAATAAATTGTCAAAAATGAACGGATGAACCATCAAATGATGATGAACGGACGAACCGTCAGATGATGATGAACGGACGAACCGTCAGATGATGATGAACGGACGAACCGTCAGATGATGATAATGAACGGGTGAACCGTCAGATGAATGTGTCGTTTCGTTGTTTTGAGAATCTCTTCCTATAAATAGAACAGAAATCTGAAAGGAATGATCATTTCCACTTTTCAACATAAAGATGTCGTCCGGAGATGCATCCAAGAAGGCTAAAATTATTCCAAAGATTGAAGTGGGCACTAAGAATGTCTTGTCGATCCAGTCCAGCCAAAGCAGACAGAAGTAGGCAAAGGTTCGTCTGCACCCAAACCACCGCGGGATATCTTAGACTTTCTGCTTGAACCAGGAAAGACTGAAGAGGAAGAGGCCATGAGGATGACTGCTTGCAAGTTCCTGGTAGGCTCGAGCAAAGATGTTCTTAGTTCTTTTGCTGATTATGTCTTTGATAAGGACGGCAATGGTCCACGTTCCAATGTCAAGAAGGATGATAGTGACCTTCCTTGATATCATATAACATCGTTTATGATGAAAATGAAAATCAAACTTTATTTATGAACTGTCTGATCTTATTTACATAAAATATCTATTACATTTATACATAGTATTTCTTGAGAAATTTGCCATTGATAGGCATCATAGCAACTCGGCCATCTAACTCTGAAAGTTGATAAGCTCCGTTTGAGAAGACTTTGTTGATAATATAAGGCCCTTCCCACTTCGCATCGAACTTGCCTTGCTCGAGTGAGTCATAGTCATAGCACGTCTTACTATTAGAACAAGTTCTCCTTGCTGAAAGGCTCTGACTTTAACTTTGCAGTTAAAAGTCTTCGAGATGCGGGCTTGATACAACTCAATATGCTGTTGAGCTAATAGCCGCTTTTCATCGAGTGCTTCTAATTCTTGAAGTCGAAAAAGATTGTTGTTCTCTGTAGTGAGTTCATTGGCAATAGCAATCCTTAAAGAAGGAATTTGAAGTTCCAGAGGAAGAACTGCTTCACAACCGTACACCAGAGAGAAAGGTGTAAAGCCTGTGGGATTGCGGACCGTAGTTCGATAGGCCCAAAGACATTCACCAAGCTTTTCACTCCAATTTCGTTTGTTAGTAGATACAAACTTCTTGAGGAGCTTGATAATGGTTTTATTGAAAGCTTCAGCTAATCCATTAGCGGCAGGATTGTAGGCTGTAGAAGCAATATTGTAAATCCGATGATCATCGCAGAATCTCGTAAATTTCTGGCTGATGAATTGTGGTCCGTTGTCATGGATGATTCTTCGAGGTACACCAAATCGATAGATGACATGGTGCTTGACGAAGTTAATGACGCTGTTGGTCTTGACTTTAGCCAGAGGTATAGCTTCAGCCCATTTAGAGAAGTAGTCGGTTATTGCTAGTATAAACCGATGTCCTCTAGAAGAAGGAGGATTGATAGGACCTATAATGTCCATGCCCAAGCTTCAAAAGGCCACGAAGCAGCCGTCGGATGCAGGAATTCTGATGGTTGATGAATGAAATCTGCATGGATTTGACAAGCTCGATATTTCCTCGCATATTCGATGGCATCAGAAACCATAGAGGGCCAAGAGTAACCCATGCGTCGGATGCGATCCTGTAGTTTAGGACCGGGTTGATGTGCTCCGCAGACACCGTCGTGACCCTCACGCAATACTTGCTTCGCTTCATCACCAGCAATACAGCGCAAGAGTAGGCCGTCATAAGTTCGTCGATAGAGAGTTTTGGTGGTCTGATTGTAATAGAATCGAGAGACCGTCGACGAATACTCGTAGCCTCCTTGGGATCTTCAGGGAGTATGTCATGAACTACGAAATCGATGAAAGGAGCTCTCCAATCTTCACTGATAACATTGACTTCAGTAAGATTACTAAATCAATATTACGATTATTTTCGATGCAGAACAATTTCCGATTAGAGATGACCCCACCTGTTTGGCTTTGATAGGGATGGCTAAGACTGCCGCAAGATTAGCCAAAGCATCTGCCTCAGTATTGCAAGCTCGTACATATTCAATGAAGAAGGCTTTGAATGATGTAGCTATGTTGATTGCCGCTTCAAAGTAAGGCACTAGATCTTGATGGCGAACTTCATAAGTTCCTCTAACCTAGTTAACAACCAACTTGGAGTCACCATAGACTTCAGATACTCGGCCTCTAGTTGTTTGGCTAGCTGAAGGCCAATGAGTAGAGCATTATATTCTGCCACATTGTTCGAGCAAGGCTCGTCTAGGGAATAGGCTCTTTGGATAGCTGACCCGTCTGGAGATACAAGGACAACTCCAACTCCTGCGACAATGGCACCATTGGTTCCAATACTGGATGCACCATTAAAGAATAGACACCAAGTATGAAATTCTTCGGAGATCATATTTGATTCCAATGTCTCGTCTGGAATTTCATCATAGAGTTTAGATGTCTCTGGAACGGAATGAGCTGCTAAGAAATCTGCCAGTGCTTGACCTTTGACAGACTTTTGTGGAACATAT
>JANAVB010020211.1:0-36140 GCA_029216955.1 Iris pallida | reverse complement strand
TACATATCTCATATCTTATTTTACTTTCACCGTTCTTGGCCGAGGACTTGCTTGTCGTTTCTAAACGACCTAGTCTTTGTTCACTAGGTGAAGAAGAAGACGCCTCCGCCGAAGTATCGCCGTACTACAACGAGGAGTAAACTGTCTGGACTACCTACAGTTATGACCAGTAGTATCGTAGCTATTTTGCAAATTTACTTTTGTAATAATCTGTAATAGTATTGTTGGAAAAGTTTCCTGTATAATAGTTACACTATTTTTAATACCATGAAAACTCCTTGTATTTTCCATTCTGTTGATGATTACGGGCGACAATCACGAATTTCGGCGCGTAGCCTGGGGATGTGTTTATGACGTCACCATTCCATCCGGGAAGCGGGACGTGACAGTTTATCACACATGTTCACATGTTTTCGTTTACCTTACATATCCACAGTTTACATTATGTCACATGTTATTTACCCTATGCTCCATGTTGCTTTGCTTATTGTCTTTTTATTCTCGGTAAGTGCATTGGTAGTGCACGAGTCTCGATTTGTACTTACTTATTTATGTCTCTATCCGTTTTTGTGTTAGTTATTGCTGGTTTTAGTTCATAGTTTGGCTTCCTTTGTGGTACTTGCTATTGGGGGTCTGACCCCACTATATTTATTTGGCCAGATCTGATAGAGGAGCCTAGAGGATCTTCCGTATCATCTACTCGACGGTGACTATCCGGAGCACCAGAGTACCTTAGTGAGTTTCCTATATCATCCTTCCACTAGTTATGTACATTATTCTTTTGTGGTGTTTAGCCTCCGAGCACGTGTTTAGCTCATGTTTTGGATCTTGACATTTAGCCTACGAGCCTAAACATGATTTGCGTATTCTAGACTATAGCTAGATTTTATCATGTATGACTATTACTCTTGCTAGTTCTTCACTTTGTATTACTAGCTTCATGATCATCCATGTATATATAGTTTGTGACGCTTTACTATTTTATATCTGATGATCATACTTCTTGTACTTTGCATATTTGCCTGTAATTGAGATACCTAGGATTGACTGTTGGATTGTAGTAGTAGCCCCCATGTCTCTACATCTTTTACGTTATTTCGGGATACTGGAGTACTTTGGAATACGTAGCTGGCCTGGTACGTCTCTACTTGCCAGTATTCTCGTTCTGGGACGTGACACATCTCTAGTTAAATTTAGACCCATTGCCTACCATATCTTTTCACATATACAACTTGTTAGTGGTAAACAACCAAACATTTCATATTTGAGAAAGTTTGGATATACAATATATGTCCCCGTTCCATCTTCCAAAAGAACTAAGATGGGTCCCCAATGATGTTTGAAAAATACACATTAGTTTTGAGTTTTCTTCCATAATAAGGCACTACCAGAATAAGTCATATTAGCGACGCCTAAAAACGTCGCTAAAATGGATGAAAACGCCGCTACGTTCATTTTTCGACGTATTTAGCGATGTTTTATTGTTGTCGCGGAAAGCCTGGTCGCTAACAGGTAAAATGTCGCTAATCGTTGCTCTTACTGTCACGCCCCAGTACCGGAATACGGGGGCGGACGTAGGCCAGCTACACCATATAAGGTACGAATACGCTATACGACGATGACGGCTGTCAAGTCTTGCTGGGTATCCTAGCATGCAATCAATCGATGGCCTAAATCCGATCTCATCCACAGGCAAATCACAATGAAACAACATCAAGAGAGATAATCATATGGAAAGCAGGAAATACACATATGATAATCAGAAATCCACAGTACAAAATAATAATGTAGACTAGTATACCTTCCCACAGTCCCTAGCATGGTCTGGAACTGAAACACATCCCCAAGTCAAGTCTGGAAGATCCACAGGGTCGGTCTCAGGCAATCTGGAAACAATCCAGGGTTGGTCAGGCCAACCGTAGCAAGTACCAGAAAGGAAGGCTCAAGGACGGGCGAAGAAAACCAGCAGGATAAAATGTGACAGAAATAGCATCTAAAAACAATAAATAAGGTAAGGAATCGTGCGGTACCAACGCACGATTACAGAATATAAGGCCGCAATCCAACTACTAATACGTAAGTAACCAACAATCATCACAGTCATCCTAACATCCACTAATGTTTGCATTGCCAACTGGAACTCGTAGTCTGTCATCGGAATAGTAACTCAACCCTACATTAAACAAGAACAAAGGAATGAATTACCGCACCGGGACAGCGTGGCCAGCCAGCAGCTTAGCAAGCAACAAGCCATACAATTTAGGAGAATAAACAGCCACTCAAAATGTCTACGGCTCTCTATGTAGAGGTTGGGTTACCCCAACAATGCAAGTATGGGAATCCTCAGATCCTGCCATCCCAGCAGGGCTAGCGAGGCCAAGTATAGCATGTAAGAAGAGCACCGATCCCTCGTAAGGCCACCGGGCTCTGCGTGTCACCACCGGTCCCTCGTAAGGCTACCGTGCCGAGCATGCCATGTATATAATGTATAGTACATAAGTAGCCGGATATTGCCATCCACTAGTACGAATGGTAACAATATCCGTGGCAGGCAGCCTGCAGGTCATGACTAATGTCTGGGATAAGGCTGGTAATGCACGATCTCGGGATTCCGTTCCCCCGATGCTTCTACCAGTTTAAGTTACCTAGATTATTCATATAGTTATCCGGGATTACATGCCGTGGTCACATGATCACCCTCCTAGATGTCGTACCTCAGTACGGAAACGCTAAGCAAGAATCAACCTCGGCACCTGTAGTCCCAGTTATGATTCATCCTTAGTGTTATGCAACAAGCAAGCAAACAATCCTGACCACGCTAAGAATAAAGGCCAACTACCAAGGTACCCGTACAGGTAATCATATAATATAGCTAGAATATCAAGATGGCATCACAATGCCATATAATCATAGAAGTAGCACCTCAAAGTGCCAGTAGACAAGGGGCACCGCAGTGCAAGGTCAGGGCTAGTACCTCAAAGGGTAACTGGACTTATAGCACGGATACAGGTAGTCAGGTCTGGGACAAGGACAAATCTGTCAGTCACAAGAAGTCATGCATGTATATCAGGTCAAGTACAAGATCAGAACCTCTACTATAATAACATCTCAAGCATATATGGGAGCCTAGAGCTCCAATCATCCAGTCGGTCTATCCACCAAATCAATCTATCAAGAGTCACCCCTTTACGATGGAATCAATATCATGCCAGAAAGGTCAATAACCAAATACCAAGCTAATCACTATAAGCAATGCTAGGCCCTCTGACTCACAAGAATCCTCCAAGTCAATGATCACAAGCTACTAGAAAATGAGCCCCTCAACTACCAAGACATAGCTATCAAATCAGGTTCCCCAACTACCGGAATACACAAAGGTACCCGGTTTTGGGCGTTTGGGAAGTCGAGTAAAATATATAATAATACCCTCGATATTCTCCTCGTTCCGTGAAATATTCGTGATCATCAAAATCCAAAAATTCACAGTCATGCCCGGTCGAATTAGAACATCCTCAAAAGGAATAGCAATACTATCCAAGAGTCCACGTGAGTCTACCAACTGAACATCCCGAGATCATACTCCATATAATACTCAATCCTCATGTATTTCCAAGGTCACAATCCCGATACATAGAACAACTGTCAGCCCTATCTCGCTAGACTAGGACAACTCCTAGAATGAATATGGTCAGGGTACAAGTGTTTATTAATTAATGCCGTCGAAAATGGCAAGGATTGCATGAACCACTCTGGAGCAGATCCACAACCCTTAAACCAAACAAGGACCAGGGTTGTAGACCGTCTCCGAGTAGAACCGCTCTCCTTACGCTATCCGACGGACAAGACATGTCAAGACGCTAGGCGACTAATCTAGTCGGGAGTCTACTTAGCAGGCAATGAGATCAGGTAAACTATGCCAAGATGAACATGCATGAATCCAGTCAAGCAAACCAAAGGAATGGTTCTGCCCAATCCTTCGAACTAAATTCCCAACCGGAAATTCTGGAAAATTCGGCAGAGTCTCCCTTATAATCTGGACGGGAGCACCCTACGAATTGGGGCTAAAACCACTTGGCGCAACCCGCCGCAGAATCGCAGAATCGCAGGCTGAGAACACTAAGTCTCAGCTACCAGTAGCACTACAATGCGTACTGGGAACAAATCGATAGCCGAGAACACTAAGTCTCGGCCTCCAGCAGCACTACGATGCGTACTGGAAACCAATCGAACCCGAGACCACTAAGTCCCGGCCTCCAGCATCACTATAATGCGTACTGGGCGCCAAGCCAACATGCATAATTAATAAAATAACCGCCTCGTAGGGCGTATCACAGCACATGTTCATAATTCTAACCCAAGCGCAATCATAGCCACAAAAATAGTTCGCCAAGCCGTTACCCGACCGCGAGTCGGACACGGGACATACGGGGACAATCCGTACAAGTGAGTCGTGCTCGTGTCCTCGGAGGTGTGGATGACCCATCCGAGTTGTCCGATACAGTCTATCCCGGTATCGGACCAAGCTATCCTAAGTTATCATCATGGCAGTTCTACTGCTAAGCTATACTAATCATGGTTATACAATTTACAAGTATAAATTAATTAAATGCAATAAAATCCAGAAGAGAGGGCAAGAGCCGTCGATGAGCAATGGATACTTGCTAAGAGGGCTCGGCTAGGTAAGCAAGTCTTCGGCGATCGAAATCCAGGCTAGCACGTCCATCGAGATCCTCAGAACACACAATAAACAATCATTAAAATTAAATAATAAAATAATAACAGAAAGCACGTAGGATGGCAGGAGGCTATACCGTACGGGTCCCGCAAGCACCACAGGGATCTGGCACGAAAATTGAGGCACGGACAGATACGGGCACGCAAACCGATACGGGCACGTATATCGAAATACGCACGAGAATCAAGATGACTCGAAGATCGAGATGAACAGGAGACAACATGCACGTAAATCGAGACGTGCACATAGATCGAGGAAATCGCGAATATCAAGATAGTGCACGAATCATGCGACACACAAATCGAAACGTGCATACGAATCGAGACACAAATACTAATGCGGCACGCAAATCGGAACGAGCATGCAAGTCAACATACAGAAATATAGAAATAAACAATAAAATTTTAAGAATACCCAAAATTTAAAATCCTCTAAATACGAAATACAGTCATTTACGTATTTTGGAAAAATAGAGAGATGACACTTACCGACGCACAAGTACGTCGGTAATCCTGTAACATTTACCGACGTTCACCGGCGCACCGTCGGTAATATAGCGACGTTTATTACGTCGGTACACGTCAGTAAATCCTGGAACTTTTAGCGACGTATTTAGAATACTTACCGACGTTTACCGATTCCGTTAACGAGGGAAATCCTGGAACACCCTCTATGAATTCATCCCGCACATCGCACATGTCATCAGGATGACGGTTGTACATCCACGAACGATTCCACAGATAGTAATTCATATCCATTTGAAGATAATTCTGCAAAGATAGATACACTTATTCGATTATATTGTCCAATGGATGCATAGACACATGTGTATTAAATGAATGTCACAACGTGTTTAATGTCAGCCATTCTCTTCGAAGATAATTTACTTCTGCAAGTCTTTTAAGGCTTTCAGAATTCTAGCAGATTTCAGAAAATAATAAAAAAGGCAAAGTATTATAATTTTCTTTCCTAGGATTTTTGTTCTTTATTTTTTTACTATTTCTTACTCCTTTCGTTCTTTGTCTTTTATCATATTTTCCTGAAATCGATAGAACTCTAAAAGCCTCAAAAAGGCTTACAGATATAAACTTACTTTTCCAGAGAAGGGCTGACATGGACACTTTCCTTCGGACTGACACAGACACTTTACTTCTAAAATATCTTATATACTACTAGGATACTCACTCTATACACTCTATGTAATACGATATACCAATCATACCTACACTTATAGGATACTCTATACACTATTATAGATATATCGGATCTATAACATTCTGACAAGCTTAATTTTATTTGACAGACACCGGATCGTGCAACTTGATAGATTAGAGATAGGCCATGTACGGAAGTTGATAGCATAGAGGAATTTAATGGATTAAGGTTAGAGTTAGGTGATTAAGGTTGAGTACCTCTTCTAAAAAATGGTTTTTGTCAAAGAAGAACCAAAACCAAACCAAACCAAACAAAACAAAACAAAACAAAAGAAGGGCATTAAAAACTATATACTACAACATAAATTACTTTTCAAACGTTTTTATAAGAAGCCAAAGCATAAAGTTTAGGCCTCCTAGGAAGGTGGGTGGATGTTTCTTAATTTATAAGGTTAGGACATGAGATTTCCTTGGACTTAGTTTTAGGCTTTTATACTGGGCTTTCTATCATTTTATATGAACTCCAAAGGCCAATACGATCTTTGGAGGATGTAATCCCGTATCTCCGATTCAATAATTAGGAATATGATCTTTGATTTTGCGAAATCATAATGTATGAAACATATGATAGGAAAACTACAAAGACCGATGCCATTGTTGATGAAAACTAGGGCCAAATTCATAGTAGGTGACACGATAATATATGGACATATACAGTTGTGAAAGTGGAAAAACTTTGCTCAATGTTGCTTTCTTCTAGGTCACAAGCTTCAGAGGCACTCCGAATCCTAGGTTAGGAGGGTCGACAATGCTATTGTACCCTTATATAAGGTTGCACTTGTTCAAAAAAGCAAGGCTAAAGCAAGGCTCAACCTCCCTTTACACCAAGCTTCTTGCCTGGGCACAAGCGTAGGCATGCTTTTTTAGTACCTAAATACATATACTATGACACAAATACTGTATTGTTTTGGCATATCTTAGTGTATTTTGGAGTGTTTGTATCATGTCCGATACATGATTGTCATGACATTGATTTTGAGAGTATTCGTGTTGCTGATTAAACCTATGTAGCATAGGAACTCCAAAAGTTTGTGTCATGTTCGTGTTGTATTGTGTTAGACACGTATTGGATACGACACATACGCTCCAAAATACACTAGACATGTCAAAATAGATGTCATGTCTTTGTTACCATGTCTGTTTGTACTGTGTCATATTGTGTCCATTCGACATAACACACAACGTGTATCGTGTCAGTGTACAAATATAATATAGTGTATCGTGTCAGTGTATCGTGTCATATTCATGTCTGTGTCGTGTCTAAACTCAGATAGAATATGTTAGGGTTTACCAGATCTTGGGGTTTGTCGAGAGGAGGAGGAGGAGCCCGGAGGAGGAGAAGGAGCTCGTGGGGGGGGTCGGTGGATGAGGAGCCCGGAGGAGGAGGAGCTCGCGGTGGCGAGGGGGAGAGACGGTGGCCTCGAAGGGGGAACAGCGGTCGAGGGGGAGGAGCAGTCGAGGGGGGAGCGGCGGTTGAGGGAGGGAAAAAAATTTGGGGTGAAATTTTTGGATTTGGGATGGGGCTGGTCCCGCGTATATTAAACAGTTAGCGACGCCATTAAATGACGTCGCTAAACGTCGCCAAAAAAATGGTGACCCAATAAATATACGTCGCTGATTACAAAATATAGCAACGTTCAGCGACTTCTCATCGACGTTACTTTCCAACAAATTAATTGTAGTCACTAAACGTCGTTACCTTTTGCAATCAGTGACGTTTTACGACATATAAAAAGTACGTCGTCAATATCAAAAATATTAGCGACGTCTTAACAAAGCGTCGCTAATTACATCTCTAATTTGACTTATTTTGGTAGTGAGGTATTTAAAAATCAATAACTGGTGATGTCTTTAATTACTACAAGATTTGATGATTGCCAATTTGATGAGAGAGTCTTCCTGTCGTTAGGGGGAGGTAAGCAACAAATTGTTCATATAGAACAAACTATTGCTAATTAACGACGTGAAATGACATAGAATACGCCTACTCTATCTCATCAAGTTCCAAGAACTCCATAATGTGATTATGAGATAAGAAGAATGATATATTTGCAAGAAATTGCTAATCAATTACCTTATATATTTAATGAGGTCGAAAAGGTAACAGATCACATGTGGCAGCTATGAATGTGCCGGTCATAATCATTGTTCCAATAGGACAAAATTCAAACAAGGCGGCAAATGAATATACTACTACACGTCAAAATTGTGGTAGGCCTATAGGTTCCAAGGATAGTGCTCCTAGAAAGAAGAGAGCTAATAAAACATCTTGTCCTAATAAAAGCCCAATAGTGGCTGGAGTTTCAAAAATAAATAATAAGATGTGCATGTTTTCAAATTCACTGAAATGCCTATGGATGCCTGTAGAGAGGCACATGTACCTGAAAATGAAGAGATCTCGATATTCCATGCATGTTCAGATAAATTGTGGAATAGAAAAGTACTTGTCATTGATGACATATTTAGCTATGCAGTAGCTACTGAAATATCAAAGGACAATGATGATTGTGAAAATGAACCACGTAGTATAAATGAATGTCGACAAAGAAAAGATTAACCAATCTGGAAAGATGCTATTCAAGTAGAATTAAAATCTTTAAAAATTATGGTGTGTTTGGACCTATAGTGGAAACATCAAAGGGCATAACCATGTTGGTTTTAAATGGGTGTTTCGTGAGAAAACGAAATGAGAGGAACGAAGTTGAAAGATACAAAGCCCGACTTTTAGCACAAGGTTTCTCTCAAAGGCCTGAATTGACTATGTTGAGACATACTCTCCAGTTATGGATGTCATTACCTTTAGATATCTAATTAGTCTCGCAGTTTCTAAAAATCTAGATATAAGATTTATGGATATTGTAACTGCATATTTGTACGGAGACTTAGATACTGACATCTATATAAAAATTTCAGAAGAATTTACAATGCCAGAGACTAAGTCAAAGAGAATGTTCTATTAAACTTAGACGAGCATTATATGGGTTGAAATAATCCAAAAGAATGTGGTATAATCGTCTTATCATATATTTGACTAAGGAATGATGCAAAAATAGTCAAATTTACCCATGTGTCTTTATTAAGAAATTCAAAAATGTATTCTATATAGTGGCAGTATATGTGGATGATATGAACCTGATTAGGTCTCCTATAAAATTAGAGAAAACTGCAAACTATTTGAAGGATGTTTGAAATGAAGACTTGCGAAAAGACTCGGTTTGCAAATAGAACGAGTTCCAGTGGGATATTAATGCATCATTTCCAATATATTGAAAGAATTTTAAACCGATTCAGAATGGATAAAGTACATCCACTAAGTACACATATGGTTATACGCACGTTGGATTTGGATAAATATCCATTACGACCAAAGAGAGAAGATGAAAAATTCTTGGTCCAGAAATGTCGTATTTAAGTGCTATTGGAGACTACGTACTATATCTAGCCAATGCACAAGACCATATATTGTATTTTTGTTAATTTATTATCTAAATATAGTTTTGCACCTACATTTAGACATCGGTATGGAATTAAACACATATTGAGAGATTTTTATGGAACAACTAACATGAGATTATTTTATTCATGTGATTTCACTAACGATTCTTGTCTAGTTGGTTGTGCAGACTCAAATATCTTTCTGACTCATATAGGGGTTGCTTCCAAACAAGTTATGTGCTTATTAATAACCATACAACTATATCTTAGCGATCAACAAAGCAAGGTTCAGTAGCAACTTTCTCTAGTCATGTAGAATTAATTGCATTACAAGAATCAACAAGAGAAAATATGTTTGCGATCAATCATTTATCATATATGAGTAAATTGTCAACTACTCATAGTTTCAGACGAGCCTACAATAATATTAAAAGATAATGTGGCTTGTATTGCACAAGTCAGAGAGGGATTCATCAAAGGAGATCGAATAAGCACCTTCCACCAAAATTGTTTTATGCACATGAGCTCAAAGGACGAAAGTGATCGAAGTCAAGCAAATCCATTATATCGAGGGAGAGAATGACTCATGAAGAATATTTTTGAGTTTTGCGTTGTACTATTTTTTTTGACTAAGATTTTTTTCACTGGATTTTTCTTAGTAAGGTTTTAACGATGCAACAAATGCACATACACTGTCACGCCCCGACCCGGAATTACCCGAATCATCGTCTTCATAAGGGGCGTGATGCCACACGAGCCTGGAGTTACGCTCGTGCAAGGCAAGATGACAAGTTCTTAAATAGTTTTTGATTTGATATTAAAAACGAAAGAAAACAGAGTATACGAAACAATTATCTTTATTGATATTCGAACTAAGATTAAATGCTTTCAATAGTCCAACTAAATTTGCCAGATTGGCTACAACACTCAAGTTCTCTCTTGCACACAAAGGATTTTACCGTTCCATACATCATGCCTTCTATATCTCGGCCGCATCAATCATGTTGCAAGTCCGAACGTCAATGCGATCGCACGCTTCAAATGCTACGGCATTCCATGCCTCTGCGCGATCAAGCGAAGCTTCGCCGCGAGTAATCCATTTCCTGCACCCTGCATGAAAGCTGGTGGGAATCAGTACATTCGTCCTCGCATGTACTGACGAAAAGTCCAACTTTCTAAACCGATATTTTAGTATTTATGTTCAATTATGCAACATAGCTTATGATCTTGCTATATTCTCCTTAGGGTCAATTTAATGGCATATTCGAAAGCGTAAAGCATGTTATTCAAATTGAATAGGCAAGCAGACAAGCAATCTCATGTTTGTTTTGTGGCGCGACTTCTAACTGACATAGACGCACTCGTCCTTGCACCGACGCAAGGTGAATACGCCCAATTCCTTCTTTTTCATGTTATAAGTGTTCTCTATGTAGGATCTATGTGTGCAGGACACATACGTGCCTGCACTTTCAACCCATCGTTCCTTAACTATATGAAGGTCGTTGGCGTATCCGCGCCAGAATGGACTAAAATGTTTCTCTTTTCTTTTCTTTTCTTTTTTTTCTCTCTTTCTTTTCTTTCTCGAATTTGGGTAGCCCGACATTTCATGGGTTGGGTTGCTATCCCAAACAACTGAAACATATTGCATGCATACCATCATTTATGGCATTTTATATCTATAACAGGTGGCTAGTCATTTTACGATGAACGCCCATCAAAGATTATATCCCTCCTAGGCCTAACGGTCCCGGTGCCCCGGCGTAGCCCGTTCAGAGGGAACATTTCGTGCACAAAAGATTATCTTAATTATCTCAAGTCCATTCGACCATGCAACATACTACTATTATTCAAACAACCAAACATAGTCTTGAGTCCGAGACTCAGACTTTATCATCTCGTATTTCTTCCATTAACTTTCTATGTTCTTACATTTCATACTTCGTTTCAATGTTCAATGGCATCATGCCTCAACTCAATGTTCGTCAACCGAACGACCCGAAGATCCCGAACACCTTTCGAGGCATCATGTCATATCTGACAGTTCCTTCACATTTATGCCACAACTGTATTCTTTTGCAATGAAGCCATCTTTTACGATCTTGTGCACGTACGCACGTTTTGACACGTTTATCATCTTTTCCTTCGCGTCGTGCACTTGATGCACGCATCGAAGCCGTATTTTCATGTTCTATGCCTTAGTGTTCAATATACATGGCTCATGCACTAGGGCACTCGCCTATATTTTCTTTCAATGTGATAGCCTTTCTAACTCGTGCACGAAGGCACTCGCAGAATACAGTTATCCCATGTTCTTGCGGCTTGCGTACCGAGGCGCTCGCCTTTGCGATATCTAATGTTCCATAGCGACTCATGCATTTGATGCACGTTTCATTTTAGTTGTTCTAACTCGTATTCGACACACACATTATGATTTATCTTCCGATCGGACCACACCGTGGCGTCGATAGGTTAACTTAGCATACAATAATACATTCTTACTTAGGCATGAAGGAGTAAAAAGAAGAGTCAATCCTCCCACCCTAAACCGATACGCCTTGTTGTTTGTCGAGCCAATGCGGCTCAATTTCATAACTTTATTGCACGGCCAAATCTTCTGACTTAGCCATTCGGGCACTTATTGTTTTATTGAACTACTCGATCGATTTCGACCTACCGTGTCCAAGTCCCAGCCCGTTGCGAGGCGGTGATTTGGGTTTTGCGGATGCGTTGCGAATGAGGCAAAATGTCGACCTCTAATATTTCAGTGTAAACGGATAGCCTGTATATGAAACCAACTAAAATCAATACTTGCATCGATTCGGACTTGCGCCTTGGGTAGATTCGATTTCTTAGAATCTTCGAACTGACTCAACGTACTTATCCTTCGGGGCAATGCAGCACTTTGCATCAATTCAACTTGATGCATTCTTTGGGACAATGAAACTCTTTGCATCGACTTAGTTCAATGCGTTGCTCGGGACAACGTAACTCTTGTATCGATTCGCATCGATACATTCATTCGGTCAACGTGACTCTTTGAGTCAACGTCTCAGCGTAATGCATCGTGCGGAGCGGGGCATTACAGAATATACCACTCAAAATAAGGTTCGTCCTCGAACCAAAACCAACACTCCGATTAAGTGTTTTATAGATCGTTTCACGATCTCGTCCCACCAATATTGTTCAGTTTCACACTACCTTGCAAGCTTTTTATTAACATTCCAAGTCTTTCCTGCAGCTCGATTTGAATTTGTATACAACTCGATTTGGATCCGTACCTATATCCACGGCGTCCCAAAGATATATGTATTTTGACCAAGTCCAGTGGTAGCAAATTGGAGCAAAGCTGACAGGTAATTTCAATCCTATGCTTGCCATCTCGTACTCCCTATCGGACTTATCTTTAGCAACTGTTCTCGAAATTTTATCGTATTCATATATTCGATACATACATGATTCATTCAATAAAGTCACTACACGTGACGCAATTCAAAAATCATATTTCTCATTTCGTATGTTTCGTATGGACTATCAATCCTATACGTTGCGTCGAGCCGTCGCACATCCAATCGCAACGATCCTCCGCAATGCCTTGCGTTTGAATTCACCATCCAACTATTTTCGAAGTCTGGCTATGCAACTTATCTCGATACGATTTTCTTTGTTGACTTGCAAATGCATCAATATTTAGGACTACGCCCGCTAGGTTAATTACCTAGACACCGTGCTTAAATTCTTCCGACGCAACTTTAAATTGACATTGCACAAATGCCACAATCTATTTGACACAATAGTTTACATCGAGGCGACGGTGCTCAAGGCAACAATCGCTTTGACTCAAGTCTCTACGATGCATCTTACGTTCGATTCCTAATGAGTAGGAATTCACTAGCCAAATTTCCAACTTAATTGTCTCGCAACATCGAATATAACTTCGATTCACGCAAGCTCAATTGCAAGGTGAATCTAAATCTAACAACATAACTCGTAAGTCATTCTCTTATCACTCGTGCTCGTGCATTGCACGATTCTTAAAATTGCCTAGACTTATCATCAACATGCACCACATAACATTTGTTATCGATGTAATTTTGTATACGACAATACATAGGTCCTCTTACGGTCTGCAATATTCAATTTGATTTGGCGGTCAAGTCTTCTAGGGTCAGCTGCCCCGAAGCTACTCTCGATAATTGTGGATCATCACCGAAGGACAGTTACTACGAACCATGCTATATCTTATTTCGGAGCCAAATCACGTTCCGACGATTTCTATGCGACTACCCAATTTCGAACAAAACTATTTCTATCGGTGCAACCGATGCGCAACTATCCTCCGAGTAAAGTCATACACTATCGTCGATGATTCTACTATTCACGAAGCATCTCATCGCATTTAGTTCGAGTCTATCTTATTTGCGATCGACACACGAGATTCTATACGCATCGAACAATCATCGATGACTTATAGTCTCGTCTTGATCAATCACAAAGTTCATGATCAATCAGTTCGTTCATTCTCGTATTGTTATTTACAAAATTTTGATAGCGCGAGGCACACTCAATTTTATATTCTCACATCGAGCTTACATTTTCTTACGTATCGATCTCGATACGTCGTATCAATTTCGATAGCGTTAGGTCAACTTTGATTCTGTTTCAACGTTGACAACTTGCATTGCATACGTCCAAGTTCTCCACAAACATTTTCGTATGTCCCGAATCCTTTCTCGATTCGTTGCATTCCGTTATACTTCGATCACGTAACCAAGTTACCAATTTTTCGACGTCATGCAATCATGCCCTCTAAGTTTCATATGATTTTGTCATGCTCACAGTGAGTCTCATCTCGACATAACCTACTATCTTTCTTAGGCACGGCTATCCGAATCAACCAATATTTTTATCGAAATCGCAAGTCGTGCGATTCGATTTCACTTTGCATCGGCTAACATTTCTATCGAGATCGCAAGTCGTGCGATTCGATTACTATTTGCATATTCTAACATTTTTTGTCGAGATCGCAAGTCGTGCGATTCGATGATAATTTTGTATCGTCCAACATTTTCGTCGAGCTCGCAAGTCGGACGGTTCGATTACAACGTTTCAAGTTTCCTATCTCGTCGATCCGATTGTTGCCTCAAGGCAAAATTGTTTCGCTAGTTTCTATCATTCGACCGACATATAAATTTTCAATTGACATATCATTCAATGATACAAGTCTCGCCTTACCGTTCTAACCGATCATCGAAGAACACTTGCATCAACATGCCGTCATACAAATTCTCAATCGAGTCTCGACGGTATCCCGTCCGTTGCGGACGAATCTTCCGCAATTCTTACAACGTGTCAATGCAACCTATCGCACAAGTGGTACTGCATATATCACTCGAAATCGAGCCATTCATCGCACCGGTGGTATGCCATATACCACTCAGAAATCAAGTCATTTCCCTCGTACCATACTCGGTATGAACCATCAATCTCTTCATACTCATAATTTTTGCAGTGATCGTGTTTGATCACAACCGTAACTTTGATTAATCAAATCCGACACAACTCGGCCAATGTTTTCATTTGCCAACATAAGTATGGTGTGCAACCGAACGATTCGTTCTATCGATTTATGATTGTAGTTCCTTCCGTTGCATCTCGTGCAACGATTTTACTTTGACACGCATTGCACCACGTGCAACGATTTACTTTCGACACGCATTGCACATCTTGTAACAACTTATTTCCGACATTCATTGCACCTCGTGCAACGATTTATTTTTTACATTTGTTGCACCTCGTGCAACAATTTATTTTCGACATTCAAAGTCAATGCTCAAATCCATTCAACACATTCGATATTGACTTATCACTTTTATTGCAACGCACATTCACAATCAACTCATTGTACTTCCTGCAACGCATTATTTAAGTTTCCGCATTGGTGCAACCAATATTCACAACCCATTGTACTTTGTGCATCGTTTTATTTCTCATTCAACATGTTACATTGCAACAACATCTCAAATCGCATTTCTCAATTTGTTGCACTTGCAGCAACTAACATTTCATGGCTCGTTGCATTCAATACAACGAAATGTTTCACGACTTTCTTCGCAACATCCTGTAAATTCGAAGTACTTGCGGCAACGTTACCTGACTTTGTATTAGACTTATTGTATGGAACATCCAGTGTGGCATCAAGTAGATTCAAGAGTGATTCGATTGGTGGTGAGCAACTCTTTGGAATTGAAACAAAGCAAACGTCCTGAGGAAATTGAGCCTAGAGCTCTGATACCAATTTGTCACGCTCCGACCCGGAATCACCCGAATCATCGTCCTCACAAGGGGCGTGATGCCGCACGAGCCTGGAGTTGCGCTCGTGCAAGACAAGATGACAAGTTCTCAAATGGTTATCTTTGATTTGATATTAACAACGAAAGAAAAACAGAGTATACGAAACAATTCTCTTTATTGATATTCGAACTAAGATTACAAAGGCTTTCAATAGCCCAAATAAATTTGCCAGGTTGGCTACAACACTCAAGTTCTCTCTTGCCCACGAAGAATTTCATCGTTCCATACATCATGCCTTCTATATCTCGACCACATCAATCATGTTGCAAGTCTGAGCGTCAATGCGATCGTACGCTTCAAACGCTACGACATTCTATGCCTTTGTGCGATCAAGCGAAGCTTCGTCGCGAGCAATCCATTTCCTGCATCCTATATGAAAGCTGGTGGAGGATCAGTACGTTCGTCCTTGCATGTACTGTAGGGTGTGAAAAATTATGACACGCTGACAAAAGACTCAGCCAAAGTCATACGCTCATGGCCATACGCTCAGCCAAAGCCGTACGCTCAAGGCCATACGCTCAGCCAAAGCCGTACGCTCAGTGGATATTTTATTATTATTATTTCTTGAAATGACAGCACAACATACATTTAATGGAGGATGAATCTGACACTTCGTCTTTCGTGCAAAGACAGCTGTCCTATGAAGATTAACCGTCGTATGGGTTTTCGAGAATTTATTTTGTCTCTTACGAGGACAGCTCATCAGCCATCATAAATGTTCAGCCATCATCACTGTCATTTCTGACAGTCTGTCAGCCATCATATCTGCAATACGACGCTCGAGAAATATTTGTCAGTTATTAGAAGATATGGCGTATTTGAGAAGATTGAGGACAGCCACGTGTCTACTTCCTCAATGCTTACGACTCCTTGCCAACCAATTGAGCGTATGGACTTCATACGACTCCTTGTCAACCAAGTGAGCATATGGACTTCATACGACTCCTTGTCAACCAAGTGAGCGTATGAACTCCATACGACTCCTTATCAATCAAGTGAGCGTATGAACTCCATACGACTCCTTGTCAATCAAGTGAGCGTATGGACTTCATACGACTCCTTGTCAACCAAGTGAGCGTATGAACTCCATACGACTCCTTGTCAATCAAGTGAGCGTATGGACTTCATACGACTCCTTGTCAACCAAGTGAGCGTATGGACTCCATACGACTCCTTGTCAACCAAGTGAGTGTATGGACTTCATACGACTCCTTGTCAACCAAGTGAGCGTAAGGACTCCATACGACTCCTTGTTAATAAAGTGAGCGTATCAGCTTTATATGACTCTATACCATCCAAGTCAGCGTATGACTCCTCTTCAACAAAGACAGCGTATCACAGCAAATGCGTTCAAGATGACTTCAAACGTACAGTCAACACACGTTCTCACGTGTCCTGTACTCAATTATCCACTTATTCAGAAGTTATGCAACGTGGCATCCATGCCATCAATCTCTCCTAGATATATTCCACTACTTTCAACCGCACTCCAACGTGTCTCCATCAGAATTCGCCACGCGTCCCTGCAGTTATGTACACGTCAAGTAACTGACTGAGCGTATGCTTCAGAACAGTTATCCAGAACTCTATAAAAGAGAGTTTCTTCATCTTCAACAGACACTACATTCAATTCAGAGAGAATAAAGAGATTGCCCAGTTGCTGTCCATGTTCTTCGAAGTTCGAGTTTTCTTGATTGCATCGTCCAAGGGATAAAGTAATCGTCTTCTAGATTAGATTCCTATAGTTGTAATTTTCCCAGAAACACAATAAATAAAGTGAATTTATTTATGGAAAATAAATTGGCGACTCTGCTGGAGAAAGCTGTCTCCTCCAACGAGATAGCAACAACTCAATGCGATACTTCGTCGATCGGCTCGACGAAGAAAGTGATGGTTGTACAATTCGACCAATCTGCTTACGAAGAAATGCTCAAAGCGAAGGAGGGCCGAACTACTTCCTTCGCTCTTCTTGCTGCCAAGAAGAAGGGACGCTCTGTCTATGTCCCTAAGTCTTCTTCGACGGCTCGAGACGCTTCTATCACTCTCGCTGACAAGAACACGTCTCCAACTTCAACGAAGCACGCCTCGGCTTCTCTGAACATGGCAACAGTGGCTTCTCCTAGTCACGCTGACAAAGTGGGTTCTTTAACCAAGTCAGCATGTCCAAGGAAAACCATCTCTGGACATGTCAAAGTCTCTTCTTCTTCTACCCTTACGACAGCAGTCGGCTCTTTAGCCATTAATGACTCTGTGCGTATGGCAGTCAAAGGGCAGCATACGACAAGGCAGCGTACAACAAAAGCCAACAGCAGGCAGCGTACGCTAAGCCAAAGCCAGCGCCTGCTAGTAAAAAGGCAGCGTATGACCAGAATTCCAAACTGAAGTCAGCGTATGCCAACCACTACAGTCCTTTGACTGTTTCTCAAAATCAGGCTGGGGGTTCTCTTCCACAGAACATACAAATGATTCCTCCACAACTTGCACATCTTGTGCCAACCAAGGAGAAAGACTCTTTAGTCAACTCCTCTACTCCTAAGGTCATTACCTCTGGAGTTAATTTGACTAGTACTTTTACTAGATCAAGCAAAGGAAAACGCCTTTTGGCTACTTCCTCTAAAGATGGATTATTACCGACTCCCAGTCGGAATAATGTCCATCTTCCTTCTCTCAAAATTTTACGGAATGAGAAAGGCAAATTACAAGTATCCAGGACTGATACCAGGGTTGTACCTCCTATGGACCTTCATGATAAGCTTAACCGGAATCGTCCCAGTTCCACTTCCGGTATAAAGAAGCCTTATCAAACTGAGACAAGTATACTAGACCCTGATGCAGAATATGCCAAGAACTATATCGCTCAAATTAATCGATCTTTATACACTCAAGAACCGAGAAGACAGAAGAATAAAAGACAAGTTTCTACACAGAAACTATCTTCAAGTACTTCCCAATCTGTTCCTACAGATCTCCGAGAATATTTACAAAACAAACGGAGAATCAACACTCCATCTGGCTATGACATTGCTCATATTTGCCATGAAAAGCATGGTTGTAACTTCCAACCTCGGGTTGTGATTCAGTGTTGTTGTTCACTAAAAAGACGATCTGTTTTCGAACGGATTCAACATGAACCAATACTGGACGAAGACGAACCTCTTTATGCTTTTGTCAACATGACCTCCAGAAATATTGGGGGTAAATACGATCTGATGCTATGTCAGATTCTGAAGATGGTGTTTACCTCGACACCCGATCCAGGACCGGAGCCTCGACCAGGGTCTCTTCTTCTTCTCATCCAAGTGATAATCCGGAGATCACAGAGGACTTTCTTGGAGAATCCAACTTCCCGGTATTGACTCCCGTAAATAGCCCCGAGGAAGAGGCTGATTCTCACAACGATGATTCAGAACAGACTGTTTCATCGTTTATTCCTCGAACGATTACCACTTATATGGTAGATGGTAATCAAGATCCCTCGACTAGCACTGAAGCTCATGAACAGAGGATTTCTTCCTTGGAACAACAGTTGCTTGCTATGGCAGATACATTGACTGCTATGCATACTCTTATGCAAGCTCAACAACAAACTCAACAAGTTCAACAAACAGCACCGCCAGTAGTATTGAATACTCCTGTTGCCCCAAACCTGGAACCTTCTACTATTCCGAGGGTACAGTCTAATATTCCTGTACAGCCCACTCCAAGTCAGTCCGGAGCTGGAGGTGGTACATATGCTGCAGTCCCTCCTCCTAATTATGTTCAACAAGCAACGACGCCGCAATCTTCCGGAGCTGTCACTGAAGAGTTGAAAAATCTTCAGTCTTAGTTCGAAGCATTCAAGCAAAAAGACGGCCTACAAAGATTAGGTATCAAGCAGCCCTATCCCATACAATGGAAGGAGGTATCGTATCCACCAAAATACAACCTCCGACCATCTCTTTCTTTGATGGGACTACCTCCCCAAGTCAGTTCATTAATCACTTTGAAGTAATGACTGATCAGTTGCAACCAAGCGATGCCCTCCTCACTCGGGTATTCGTCGGTTGTCTTAAAGGAACCGCTTATGAATGGTATCAAAGTCTCCCTGATGGGTGTATTACTTCATTTGCTGGATTCAAACAGATGTTTCTAGAACGATTCTATGAAGGTGTCAACGATATGACCATGTCGGCCCTCATAAGAATTAAACAACAAAATAATGAAAGCATGGAGAGCTTCATTGAAAGATTCAGAAGAGAAGCCCTCAAAATGCCTCTCGGAACTTCCGATGCTGTTACTATTGACACTTGCAAGTCGAATCTCTTACCAATCATCAGCATGTGGACAGGGTCCACTCAATTCCAAGATTGGCCTTCTTTCATCGTCAGTGCCAAAGCCGCCGAAGTCAGTGCTGAGACCTTCAAAGGCCTGGGGGGTACAAATGACTCCCAAGGAATCAAATCAGAGTACCGGTAATAGTGCTCGATCCAACAATCGTAAAGGAAAAGAGACTCTCGAAGTCAATCTCCAGAGCAAAAATCAAGAGGTAATGTCTGCTCAAGCTACCCAGCCCCAACAAATCAACAACAAAGACCTCCTCGGCCGAAGGAAGAGTATTCTTTCGACGATGACGATGTTCAGGGTATCTTTGAATGCTTGCTCAAAGGTAATAAGATACAACTGCCGGAGATCAAGAAGCCTGATGAAGCCAACAAGACGGATCATCCAAAATACTGTCCATATCATAGAATGCTGGGTCATACAATCCGGTCTTGCTATGTATTAAAAGGAAAGATCCGAGAAATGATTAAATCAGGAGCTGTGACACTGACACCTAAAGACAAGACAGTCACAGCAAATGTGATTTCAATGCAGTTCGGTGACTTTCCTCCGTTAATGGTGGAAAGTGGGATTGTTCCTATCCCCAAAACAACTCTTGAAGTTGTGAACATCCCACCAGCACAGAATGAAGGACTTATTCCTGTCGCAACAAAAAAGGGATAGATCATGTAGATTCACCCGGATTTAATGACGGAGTTCGAGACGTCTTCCTCTTCTCCTCGGAAGACTCCTTTGTCTAAAAAGAAGCTTGGGAAGACTAAGTCGTGCAATGTGACTTTTAGTATCACACCCAATCTTTCTCTAACCTCTACTTTCATCTTGGCAGGAAATTTACCCCCTACGGAAGTAAAAACTGTACCTCAATTTGAAGATAGATATAAGCCTGTATTCCATCTATATAGTTTACAATCTCGTGAATTAATGGCGAAGGTAGGTTATGATCTAGCCACTGCTCCTGGTTTAAACTCAGGCAAAGGACTCCAAGCACCTTTAGCCATCACTATGAGACATAATCAATCTCGAATTGGCCTTGGTTTCTGGAATGAAACTCTCATCAAGCACAAAAGAACCAAGAGCAAGATGAAGAATTGCAACATGGTTTCGGTAGACCCTGAACCTGAGCCTAAAATCGAAGTTCTTGCCGGAACTCGGTCAGGAAAAATATATCTGAAAGATTATGCTAAAATTCCTGAAGAAACTCCTGATGTCCCTCCGGTTACAACTCCAACACCAATCTCTAACGAAGGACCTTCAAATGTTCCTGTTGAGACGGTTCCTTCTAAACCAACAACAGCAGGCAAACAACAAGTCCACTTCGACAAACCATTGAAGAAGTCATCTCCTACAGGACTTGAAAGGCCTTATAATTTTGATATATTGGCTCAACTAGCCAGTACACCAGCTAAATTGTCAATCTTCGAGCTCTTACGCCTCTCTAAAGAGACTCGAGAAACTCTGAGTGAAGCGCTGTTGCAAGCAGAAACCTGTCTGACTTTCCTCAAGAAGCCAAAACAAAACCAGTCTCTCGTCTTCATTGCCATAATATATTGGAATTAATTCCAAATATTACCTTTACGCAGGACGATATGCTGCTAGAGGATAATCGACATGACCGTCCTTTGTATTATACAGGATATGTCGATTCTATGAAGGTTGATCGTCTACTGATTGATCCAGGATCCGCTCTCAGTATTATGCCAAAAACTATGCTAGATGCATTGAAAATACCCGTGCATAGTCTTTTCGGTACTATCACTACCATCCTAGGATTCAATCAAGGAAAAAGTGAGCCTTTGGGCAAGATTCGCCTCAAATTTCAAATAGGCAATCTTCGCACTAAGGTTACTTTCTACATCATCGACAATCATGGTTGCTCATATAATGCTCTATTGGGGAGACCATTCTTGCATGAACATAATATTGTTCCTTCGACTCTTCATCAATGCTTCAAATATGTTGATGATAATGGAGAGGTTCAAAAGGAAGTTGCAGATCTCTATCCATTCAGAGGAGTCGAAGCTTACTTCAGTGACTCTCGCATGTACAAAGATGAATACTCAAAAGTCTTGCAAGCTATGGATGACGACGATGAGACATCAAAAGTCGACACCTTTGTTATTCCTGTAAAAGGGCGTATCACTCATCCGCAGTCTCTTAAACCATCGAAAAAAGACTCACTGATAATTTCTGTCAGTGGACGTACCACTTCGTTATCTTCCCAAACTCCATAACGTTTGCTGATAATTCCTGTCAGTGGACGCACCACTCCCCCTCCATCTTCTCAGGCTAGACCAGATACTCTAATCATTCCGGTCAATGGACGTACTACTTATCCACGATCTTCTTCAAGGGAGCTCACCTCTTCTGAGCCTTTTGTTATCGATCTTAATCGAAACAAAACTTCTTATCGCTCTTCTTCTCCCCCTTTAGTCATTAATTTGACTAAGTCTGATAAGGCTCAGCCTTCTCCTGTAAATACAGCATCTAATATTAATGAAGCATCTCCTTTACAGTATATTGATGTCTGTAATCATGTACAAAGTTATTTACAATTGCTAGATAGCTTAGAGCCATTAACTATAGGGTTGTTCAAACTCTTCATACAGAAGTATCATTAGAGTCTATACAAAAATCATACTTCATAGTCCCTATTAGAAAGTTGGGAGAAAATCCAATATTCTTCTATAAAGGACCCCAGAATCCTCCTAACCTGGAAAAGATGACAAAAATGACATACTGGAAGGTTACAACTACGTCGCTACAGTCAGCAGTCCAAGAATATCATCAAGAATATGGGTTATGACTTCAGAGCCTCAATAATGGAAAAGGAAGAAGAATGCCTGTTCGAATTCCTCCATTAACATACGGAAGGACAAAATGTGGTTTAGGTTACATTGCTCCTATCTCTTTTCAACGCAGTCCATGAGGATTCAGAATCCGATGAAGACGAACGATCTGAGTCTTCCGATTCCCTCTCTTGGGATTCTGACACAAGTATTGGCGATTTTCATCGTTCTATTCTATCCATCAATATGGCTCTGCCGATGGCCCACAAGAAAATGATGAAGATGAGGATGATTTTGAAATATCACCCGAGTCAGAACAATGGGCTCAAAGATTAGATAACCAATGGGAATTCAGGTTCGAGCAAAGAGAACCTCCCACTGAAGATAAATTGATCCAAATTGATGTTGGTGAAGAAGGGTCCCCCAAACCAATATTCATCAGCGAAAGTCTTTCAGAAACAGATAAATAAGACATGATCAAGCTTATTCATGATTATATCGATGTCTTCGCCTGGAGCTACGAGGATATGCCAGGACTAGATCCGAAGATCGCAACGCACAAACTTAATATCATGCCAAATGCTAAACCGGTCAAACAAAACAACGACAATTTCGTCCAGATATTATGGACAATTGAAGCTGAAGTCAACAAGCTTATGGCTTCCGGATTTATTCGAGAGGAACAACCTGAATGGGTGGCTAACATCGTTCCTGTCCTCAATAAGACCGGCAAGATCCGAGTCTGTATAGACTTTCGCGATCTCAATGCGGCTTGTCCTAAAGACGAGTTTTCTCTTCCAATTACCGACGTCATGATCGATAACACGTGTAGTTTCGAACGAATGTCATTCATGGATGGGTATTCGGGGTACAACCAAATCAAAATGTTTCCAGACGACGAAAGACATACTTCCTTCAGAATGCCGATTGGTACATACTGTTATACAGTGATGCCGTTTGGTCTCAAAAATGCAGGAGCAACGTATCAGCGAGCAATGAGCACTATATTCCGCGAACACCTCCGTAAAACAGTCGAATGCTACGTTGATGATATTGCAGTCAAAAGTCGACGAAAGGAGGATCATATCCAAGATTTGAAGACTATTTTTGATTTAATGCGTCAGCATCAACTTAAGATGAACCCTACTAAGTCCTTCCTGGGCGTCTCTAGTGGCAAATTTCTCGACTTCGTCATTACCGCTAAAGGTATACACGTGGATCCCGAGAAAATTAAAGCCATCCAAGAGATGCGTCCTCCACGCACCTTAAAAGAGCTACGAGAATTTCAAGGAAGAATTACTTATATCAGGAGATTCATTTCCAACTTATCAGGACGCTGCAGACCATTCAACAAACTTCTGAAGAAAGGTGTATCTTTCGTCTGGAACGAAGAATGTCAAAAAGTATTTGACGATATCAAACAGTATCTCATGAACCCTCCGGTTTTGGTACTCCCGTCTCGGGAATACCATTCCTTCTATATGTTCGAGCCATGGATCATTCTTTCGGTGTATTACTCGCCCAAAAAATAAAGATGGCCATGAACTGGCTATTTATTATCCAGTCGCACAATGACAGGTGCTGAACCGCGTTATTCTCCAATCGAGAAAGAATGCTTAGCATTAATGTTTGCCGTTCAGAAGACGCGACATTATATTATCGGTCAAACGATTCATGTAATTTCCAGAGTGAATCCCATCAGGATTATGATGAAGAAACCCGGTATTCTCAATTCTCGACTAGCTAATTGGGGAATCTTGTTAGCTCAATACGACATGCATTATATTCCTCAAAAGTCAGTTAAAGGACAGGCTCTTGCTGATTTTCTGGCAGCACATACGGTTCCAGAAGATTCTAAATTATATGATGAGATTCCAGATGAAGTTCTGGATTCGAATCTGGTTTCTGAAGAAACTCCTACCTGGCGTCTATTCTTTGATAGAGCATCTAGAATAGGTCCTAATGGCGATATTGTCGCCGGAGTTGGGATTGTTCTCGTATCCCAGAAGGACTAACTATTCAGAGGGCTTATTCTCTGGATCAATCATGTTCAAACAATGTAGCCGAATACAATGCATTGCTCATCGGTCTTCAACTTGCTAAACATCTGGATATTCAATATTTAGAAGTTTATGGAGACTCCAAGCTTATCATCAATCAGATCAGAGGAACGTATGAAGTCCGTCATCAAGATTTGATACCTTATCATCGAGCAGCACTCTCTATGGCCTCCTCCTTTGAAGGTTCTTTATTGAACACGTTCGGCGAGCCTGTAATACAGAAGCCGATGCTTTGGCTAATCTTGCCGCTGTGTTAGCCATACCAATCAGATGTCAGCAAGTGATAGTAGTTCATAACCGAGAACTATTCTATGTTGAGAATAATTTGGCTTTGGGTTTTCTTTATAATCCAGAAAAAATTCTCTCAACCTTGATGAATTTTCATCTAACCTTAGCACTGGATTAGGGTTTGACAGAGCATCTTCATCTTCTTCTGATTCTACTATGGAATATGTCTTTTCTAACAAAACAGAAGCCATAACTGAAGACTGGAGACCCGTTTTTAGACTTTGTGCTGTGTGACATACTTCTCGACAATCCGAGCGAAGCAGCATCTATCCGACGTCGATCTCTCAGATTCTATTATAATCATACAACGAAGACACTATATCGGGGCCTACGACGGTCTTCTCCTCCGATGCATCGCTGGTGAAGAACACAACAGATTATCCGTGAGGCACATGATGGTGTTTGCAGAGCCCATCAACCAGGTCCTAAACTTCAAGATCGTATCCGACGCATGGGTTATTATTGGCCCACGATGGTGGCTGACGCCATTCAATATGCTCGAAATGTAAAGCCTGTCAAATTCTTGCAGACTTTATCCATCAACCATCAGAATTCTTACACCCAACAGCGGCATCATGGCCCTTTGAGGCTTGGGGCATGGATGTCATTGGTCCTATCAACCCACCATCATCAAAAGGACATCGATTTATTCTATCAATAACTGATTACTTTTCCAAATGGGCTGAAGCAATCCCGTTATCTGAAGTCAAAACTTCTAATGTCATCAACTTCGTCAAACATCATGTCATTTATCGATTTGGTGTTCCTCGGCGTATTATTTATGATAACGGACCGCAGTTCGTCAGCCAGAAATTTACTCGATTCTGCGACGACCATCGAATCAATAATTTAGCTTCTACAGCATATAATCCAGCAGCTAATGGATTGGCAAAAGCTTTCAATAAAACGATCATCAAACTCTTGAAAAAGTTCGTTTTCCAACAAACGCAACTGGAGCGAGAAGCTTGGTGAATGTTTATGGGCCTACCGCACCACAGTTCGCAATGCGACTGGATGTACGCCTTTCTCTTTGGTATATGGGTGTAAGTTGTTCTTCCCCTCGAAATCCAGATTCTTCTCTGAGAATCGCAATCTCCAATGAACTTACAACGAAAATAATGATCGTCTTCGACTTCAAGAGCTGGAAGCTCTAGATGAAAAGCGATTGTATGCTCAACAAAATATCGAGCTGTATTAGGCCCGAATTTCAAAAGCTTTTAACCGGAAAGTAAAAGTCAGAGCATATCGGAAGGGAGACCTGGTCCTTACCGTCAGACGTCCTATGACTATGACACATATGAGCAAAGGCAAATTCGACGCGAAATGAGAAGGCCCATCGTAGTAAACAAAGTCTTCTCTAATGGAGCATATCAGCTTGCCTCTATGGATGGTAAAGTCACGATGATGCCTATCAATGGCAAATTCTTAAAGAAATATTATGTATAAATTTCATCAGTATATAATTTTCATTATTCCCCAGCGAATATGAAATCAGAGTTAATTCTTCCCTACAAAAGTTATCTCGATATCGTTATCCCCAGCGGAAACTGATATTCTGCCACGTATCATCTTCCCAGAGAATTTGATATTTGTCTTATTAGATCCCCAGTGGATTTAATAAAGATCTCGTATAGAAAATCACGTCCATATTACCTTTGAATTTTCTATCTCAGTATCATATTTTCTATTCTATAAAAATGATATCTAGTCTTTTGATTTTCGAGTCCAAAGATCATGGAAAATTGAGTTCAAAGATATCTTTATATCTGAATTCTGTTTTCTCTAATCAGTATTAAACTAAAATTATATTTGGTTTAATATCATCTGATAGAATTACAAAGTTCATTTGTATATTCTATTCTATTGAAATATGTCATGTATTATTTACCTCTGAACATATTTTCTACAAAAATATCATCCACAGAATTGAAATCAAGTCAAGATATTCATTTCTTCAATCAAAGTCAAAATATTGATTACAAATGGGTATCAAAAAATTCAATATACGAAAAATAAAAGATCTATTTAGGAGGAGTAATTATCTCCTGAATACGAACAATTACATTATTCATCTTTTCTTCATGAGCTTTATGGATTCGCTCTGCTGCTTCAACTCCAACCATTCGTTGGTTATAATCCACGATAATAGAGCTACGACGATTTGTCTCTTCAATCTGTTTAGCCTGCATCAGTTCTCGCTCTTGCTGTAAAAGTTGACAGCGTTCAGCTTCAGATATATGAGCAGTGGCAATCTCGATTGCTCCTTTTCCATGGAGGCAATTCGCTCCTGAAGACGAGCCAGCTCCTCTTTCAATTTCTCAAGCTCTTCAGCTTTTGATGCTTCATCTTTCTCCAAACGTTCCATATTCTGACGAGTGGTTATTATTTCTTCATCTTTCGCCATTAACTCTTCAGAAGACAGAGCGAGAAATTCTTTCAAAGTAGTGTGCTGAGCTTGAGCTTCACTTTAATTGGGCAATCTCAGCTGCAGTCAAAGACTTAATATCCTCCTTTTTAATCTTCCAGTACTTATGGATGGTTGCTTCTAAATCATCCAGGAGATGCTCAAAGAAGACACACTGGATCTCATAACCAGCCTGTCTCAAAGCTAAAAGCGGGAAACTAATTGCCGCTCGAAGATTCGAAAAAGGCATAGTTTCATCCTTCATAAGTCGCCTTGAAAATATATCCAGATATGAATAAATAATCTCTGAATACATCCCCATGACCTTTGCTATCCCTGTTTCAAAACCGGGAGTCGTTGCAACTGTAAAGGAAGGAGCAGGAGTAGCCTCTATTCTGGGAGCTGAAGTGAGTACTTTTGGGGAACTAGGCAGATGTGAGCTCCCCTCACCCATATCAGTCTGGACAAGTGGGGCTTGAGACGAGCTCATTGCCGGTGCAGTTCCTACAACTGTTGGAATCAAAGAAGCATGATCAAAATTTAAAGACAATAAAGCAAAGAAAAGACAAAACTTTGCTGAATGAAATATTACCTGAAGCTGGTTCGTATTCTGTTTCTTTTGGATCATTCAGCCCAGCTCGTAGTCTGTTCAGAGTATTTTCTGACACTGGATTTATTTCACTGCTGCCCGCCCCAGAAGTACTCGGAACATGGACTTCTATTTCTAGAAGTTTCTCCGACTCTGGAGTCAACTCTGAATGTTGACCAGCTATCTTCAGTACATCAATTTGAGTTTTAACTGGTGGCTCATCTTCTATTTCCATGTCCTCTCTTCAAAGGAATTAGACGAAGGTTCATAGTCAACCTGTTCGTCGTCACTCTTATTGCTCTCCAAAACTTCAGCAATTGGCTTGAGAGTAGTGGCTTCCTTCACTGATTCTCTCGAAATCAGTAAGTCATTAGCTGTTTTAGTCTGATTCTCGGCCTCTACCGCGGGTTGAATAATCACCTGCGCATCATCGGCCGTTGGCGAAATCAACTCCATATCAGAAGGCATAGATGGTTCAGCAGGTTCAGGCACATCCTCTTCAATAGGTTCTATCTTTACAGAAGAAGTAAAGACAGCTTGCTTCTCTAAAGCCAATCGCTCAGCACGATTGGTGGGACTCTCGCATCAAGATAAATCACAGATTTAGTCTTTGAAACTATCACCTTCCTTCTATTCTTTTTGTTAGTGGAATAGTAGGATAATTATCTTTGGAGTCACTACCTGCTTCGTCCGCATCTCTGATTCGTATTCCACGATTACGAGCCTCTGTCCGAGTAACCCTTTTTGGAGCAGACCCAGAAGCATCTTTGTCCCGCTTCCTTTTCGGTGTACTGTCGACAGATATCTCTTCAACACTTCCAATGGGTACATGTAATGGCTGATGAAGTTCATCAGAGAAGAAATTCTCTAAAACTTCATCATAAACTTCATCAGTAGTCATAGGATCTTCTCGGTCATGACAATCTCTTGGCAAGGCTGATTTGGTTGATCTCTTATCAACATGGATGAAGCTTTTACCTAAGATGCTGAATTTTTCATCGAAGGTATTAGCCGATACATAGAATTTGGCATAAGACGCCAACATTCTAGCTCCTCTCCGATAAGTAACCGGATCTGACATGGAAAAAAGTAGCCCCGGTACCTTTAGCAATATAGTATATCCAAGCTCTGGCGCCATCGATTAATCCGCCTTGGTGGCCAAAATATGTCGTTGCATTTCCCACATGCAACTGATCATAGCCAAATTGCGAGCAAACCTACTCGGAAGATATGGCTCCAGATAGGTGACATCGTCACGACGACAGATCAAGTGAGACGGCCTGATCCTTTTCAGCCATTCATGTTGAATATCATCAAACTCATTGGCACCAATGCCATCAAACAACTTTTCAGGCATGGTTTCATAACCAACAGGTAGAGGAACACAAGTGAAACTCCATAATTCTCCCCTGTTTAATATGGTTCTACAGTCTGTCAGAGTGTCATACTTCCACTTTGGTGTATGATGATATCTTTCCAAAAAGGTATCGTCTGGTCTAGCCATTCCAACACTCATGAGAGATTCGAAATGGAGAAGCAGCCACCCAAATAAATATGTAAAGGGCATTTCTACCGAGGAAAAGTTGTGAGCTTCTTCTTCGCCAATTCAAACATCCTGTCTGTATATGCCCTCAAGCCAGAATTCAGACGGCATGTCATTGCTGTCAGCAAATCCATCTTGTACCCGAAAGTCAGACGGACTGCTGCAAAAACAACTCCTCTGTGCATCCTGTCTGCTAAACAAGTGCCGGGTACTACAAATTTTCTCAGCCAGAGGGATATAAATTCGGCCAGATGACCTTCATCAGATAATTTCTGGCCACCTTGCTTTATATAGGTCTCCAACCTATCACCAGCTTTGTAGGTGTTTCGTCTTCTTCAATGATGATGTCGTCATGAGTGGTGTCCTGGATTAGTTTGTCAATCTCAGCTTGACTCAAGGGTTTAAAGCGACGACATATTGATCAGTCTTCTTCTTCTTCTTCTGAACTTCTTCAGTGCGGCCTTAGAATAAATAAGCCATCCACTTAGAAGAATAGCAGTTGGAACCTCCCTCTGCACCTTGTGCCTTATAAAAAGCCTTACATATACTGTAATGGCACATTAATTCTTCAAATACATGAAGAACCAGTGGGTTGGCCTCGGAAATTTTATTCATTTCATCAATGAAATGAATATACTCTTTATATGGCAAATCTCCTGTTGGCAGCTGAGAAATGTATGCCATCTCATGGAGGGCGAATCCCATCTCACCTCTTGGAGTCATGAAAGTGCCGGTACGGTAATTATACCTTTCCGCTAATGCCAAGAACAAATCTGGGTTTGGCCTAAAACCATAAGCGGTGCACTTAATGGCATTATATAGGCCTATCACCTTTAACTGTTCTCCAAAGTTGTTCAGAATCCATCTCACAAGAACAGTCCATCTGGTATTCTCCGGGTTCACCAGACCAGTAAGCCTCATAGACTATTTAGGTAAACAATATTTCTAGCTGAACAAATTCATTTGCAAAGATTGGGACTCTAACTGGCCTCAGAAGTGCCGAGTCCTCAGGAGGAATGGTAGCTGGTAGCAATCATCGCAAAACTGACACATGTGGTTCAGTACCACTGCGGAATCTTCCTTTACTGTATCCTATCTATCCAGCTTTTGCTTGACGGAATGGAGTGATATCCCACTTCATTTGCCTTTGATGACTCGCGTGGAATAAGCGAGCTATGTTGATGCTTTTGGACAAATCAGTCAGATACATTGGCTGATTCGTATCACCATCTCTATAATATGAGTATGACACTTTATCAAGAGCAGGCTGGGAGTTTATATCAATAGCATCTCTAAAAAGAAATACTGGCTTCGAGTGGGTAGCACTATCCACACTCTGTAGAGGCAGTCCACTCATCATATTCAGCAGGGTGTCATTCTCCTGATTTGTCAGAATAGCTATCCTTGTGGAAGGCATCAAATTAAGGAAAACGGATATGTGATAGATCATGTTATAGTTGTTCCCTACACATCCTTCAAATTGTGCATCCTGAGCCAGAATATCCACTGCAAAAGAAGAATAAGAAGTTAGAAATCTTCAACAAAAGAGATGACAAAGATCAATATACGCTCACTCTATCCTACGCGTATGGCATATTCAAAGATCAACATACGCTCACTCTATCCTAAGCGTATGGCAGATTCAAAGATCAACATACGCTCACTCTATCCTAAGCGTATGACGGATTCAGAGATCACTTTCTATCCTAGGCGTATGATAAATTTTAAGTTCAGTTTATGCTCACCTTTTATTCAAAGGTTAGAGGATGATTGGATCTTTTTCTTAAGCGTATCAGCGTATGGTTGACAAGATGTTCATCAAAAATACGCTAACAAAGGAGTTAGCGTATCTCACTGAGACAACTTGACATAGTGTATTCCTTCAAATCAGCGTATTTTGACATTTCTATCAAAGATACGCGTATCTTACAGAATACGCTCCAAACATATTTTTCGTATAAACGAAAAATATGGAATACGACTAAACCCTAAAGAGGGAAGCATATTTTCTGACGTATTGACCCTAAAAAGGGGATACGTTTTATGATCTTGTCCTAACCAGAGCCTTAAATAGGAGATAGTTACTGTTTATCATCTCCATCCTCACCATAGAGGGGGTTCAATGGGCGTTCACTTCGTCGAATACGCTCATCAGCAGTCTTCTTAGTAGCAGCGGCGGCAGGTCGAGATGACTCCGCAGGAGCCTTCCCCTTTCCTTCGCAGCAGCGTCGACTTTGGGCGCCATTGATGAAGATTGAGTCGAAGAAGAAGAAGTTTGAGTATTGGAGCTTTTTCTCTCTCGAAGACAAATACAGAAGTAAAGAAATGAATTAGGTTTTGAAAGACCTATTTATAGAAGAAAGGAGAAGTTTAAACGGCGGCCGTTCTTTAAACAGAATCCCTAAAAATTTGCACTGATATTGAGGAAGATAACAAAATCATGCCTGCGTGTCAAGACTTATTCCCACTTTTAGTTCAAAGTAATTTCGAACTTTTGAAATTTATAAAGTTCGAAAACTTTGAAGGGGGTTTTGTAGTGTGTGAAAAATTATGACACGCTGACATAAGACTCAGCCAAAGTCATACGCTCAAGGCCATACGCTCAGCCAAAGCCGTACGCTCAAGGCCATACGCTCAGCCAAAGCCGTACGCTCAGTGGATATTTTATTATTATTATTTCTTGAAATGACAGCACAACATACATTTAATGGAGGATGAATCTGACACTTCGTCTTTCGTGCAAAGACAGCTGCCCTATGAAGATTAACCGTCGTAGGGTTTTCGAGAATTGATTTTATCTCTTAGAACAGCTCATCAGCCATCATAAATGCACAACCATCATTACTGTCATTTCTGACAGTCTATCAGCCATCATATCTGCAGGACGACGCTCGAGAAATATTTGTCAGTTATTAGAAGATATGGCGTATTTCAGAAGATTGAGGACAGCCACGTGTCTACTTCCTCAATGCTTACGACTCCTTGCCAACCAATTGAGCGTATAGACTTCATACGACTCCTTATCAACCAAGTGAGCATATGGACTTCATACGACTCCTTGTCAACCAAGTGAGCGTATGAACTCCATACGACTCCTTATCAATCAAGTGAGCGTATGAACTCCATACGACTCATTGTCAATCAAGTGAGCATATGGACTTCATACGACTCCTTGTCAACCAAGTGAGCGTATGAACTCCATACGACTCCTTGTCAATCAAGTGAGCGTATGGACTTCATACGACTCCTTGTCAACCAAGTGAGCGTATGGACTCCATACGACTCCTTGTCAACCAAGTGAGTGTATGGACTTCATACGACTCCTTGTCAACCAAGTGAGCGTAAGGACTCCATACGACTCCTTGTTAATAAAGTGAGCGTATCAGCTTTATATGACTCTATACCATCCAAGTCAGCGTATGACTCCTCTTCAATAAAGACATCGTATCACAGCAAATGCGTTCAAGATGACTTCAAACGTACAGTCAACACACGTTTCACGTATCCTGTACTCAATTACCCACTTATTCAGAAGTTATGCAACGTGGCATCCATGCCATCAATCTCTCCTAGATATATTTCACTACTTTCAACCGCACTCCAATGTGTCTCCATCAGAATTCGCCACGCGTCCCTGCAGTTATGCACACGTCAAGTAACTGACTGAGCGTATGCTTCAGAACAGTTATCCAGAACTCTATAAAAGAGAGTTTCTTCATCTTCAACAGACACTACATTCAATTTAGAGAGAACAGAGAGATTGCCCAGTTGCTGTCCAAGTTCTTCGAAGTTCGAGTTTTCTTGATCGCATCGTCCAAGGGATAAAGTAATCGTCTTCTAGATTAGATTCCTATATTTGTAATTTTCCCAGAAACACAATAAATAAAGTGAATTTATTTATGGAAAACATGTACTGATGAAAAGCCCAACTTTCTAAATCGACATTTAGTATTTATGTTCAATTATGCAACTTAGCTTATGATCTTGCTATATCTCCTTAGGGTCGATTTCATGGCATATTCGAAAGCGTAAAGTATGTTATCATGGCAAGCATATATTCGAATTGAATAGGCAAGCTGGCAAGCAATCTCGTGTTTGTTTCGTGGCGCGACTTCTTACCGACATAGACGCACTCACCCTTGTACCGACGCAAGGTGAATATGCCCTATTCCTTCCCTGTCATGTTATAAGTGTTCTTATGTAGGATCTATGTGTGCAGGACACATATGTGCCTGTACTTTCAATCCATCGTTCCTTAACTATATGAAGGTTGTTGGCGTATCCGCGCCAGAATGGACTAAAGGTGTTTCTCTTTTCTTTTCCTTTCTTTCTTTTCTTTCTTTCTTTTCTTTCTCGAATTTGGGTAGCCCGACGTTTCACGGGTTGTGTTGCTATCCCAAACAACCAAAATATATCGCATGCATACCATCATTTGCGCCGATCAAAGATTATATCCCTCCTGGGCCGAACGGTCCCGGTGCCCCAGCGCAGCCCGTTCGGAGGGAACATTCCGTGCACGAAAGATTATCTCAATTATCTCAAATCCATTCGACCATACAACACACTATTATTCAAACAATAAAATATAGTCTTGATTCCGAGACTCAGACTTTATCATCTCGTATTTCTTCCATTAACTTTCTATGTTCTTACATTTCATATTTCGTTTCAATGTTCAATGACATCATGCCTCAACTCAATGTTCGTCAACCGAACGATCCGAAGATCCCGAACACCTTTCGAGGCATTATGTCATATCTGACAGTTCCGTCACATTCATGCCACAACCGTATTCTTTTACAACGAAGCCATCTTTTATGATCTCGTGCACGTACGCACGTTTTGACACGTTTATCATCTTTTCCTTCGCATCGTGCATTTGCTGCACGCATCGAAGCCGTATTTTCATGTTCTATGCCTTAGTGTTCAATGTACATGGCTCGTGCACTAGGGCACTCGCCTATATTTTTTTTCAATGTGCTAGCATCTCTAACTCGTGCACGGAGGTACTCGTCGAATACAGTTATCCCATGTTCTTGCGGCTTGCGCACCGAGGCGCTCGCCTTTGTGATATCCAATGTTCCATAGCGACTCGTGCATTTGATGCACGTTTTATTTCAATTGTTCTAACTAGTGTTCAACACACATATTATGATTTATCTTCGATCGGACCACGTCCGTGGCGTCGATAGGTTAACTTAGCATACAATGATACATTCTTACTTAGGCATGAATGAGTAAAAAGAAGAGTCAATCCTCCCACCTTAAACCGATACGCCTTGTTGTTTGTCGAGCCAAAGCGGCTCGATTTTATAACTTTGTTGCACGGCCAAATTTTTTGACTTAGCCATTTGGACACTTGTTGTTTTATTGAACTACTCGATCGATTCCGGCCTACCGTGCCCAAGTCCCAGCCTATTGCGAGACAGTGATTTGGGTTTTGTGGACCCGTTACGAATGAGACAAAATGTCATGTCACATCCTAGAACCAGAATACTGGAAAATAGGGGCAAAACAAAGCTAGCTACGTGTATTAGAGTACGCCAGTACCCCAATAAACGATCAAAGCTGTCTAGAAGACAAGTGGGAAGACTCTAGCATGCCACTGACGACTCTAGGTCGAACAAATCCTATCTTAATCCAAAAACAACAAGTATCAAGAGTATATCAAATATGAAAGTAAAGAGGCGTCCCAAAATACTGTATCATACATGATTATAAAGCTAGTGAATACAAAATGCTATACTAGCAAAGTACAAATATACATGATCACTATATCAGTCTAGATCTAATATAATACATCATGTTGACCGAAGTCTGAGAAAGTCTCAAAATAATAGGGCTAACACATGCCCTAGCTAACACCACCAAATGAAATGAATCGCAAGTGGTAAGAAAAGGGAACCACTCGCGAGGAGGAACAACCACAGATCTAAGCCGGCGGTGGGTCATCCAGAGAAAGGTAGGGAGAATCCTCGGGCTCCAGCGGTAAATCTGGCCAAACAAAACCAGTGGGGTCAGGCCCCAAACAGCAAGTACCACAAGAAAGCTCGAGGTGCACGACAAAACCCAACAACAACACAATAACATAATGACAGAAGTAAATAAATACGGGTTGAGACTAGTGCAGTACCAATGCACGTATCTCAAGAATATAAATGACTGAATGGAAATACGAACAATATAGCTATGGAACATAATAATCCGATGAGCAACAAGGAATTTAGGAACTACTAGAAATCGGAGCTACAACCTTTAAACCAACAGGGACCGGGGTTGCAGATCTTTTCCCTAGCTGAACTTAGCCTCTGGCCACTCATCGACACAAGAGCATATAAGGTAACACACAATCAAAAGTGCACGGCCAATTATTGACTACGGCTTGATATCATTAACTAGCTGGGGTTATCACAAT
>JANAVB010020209.1:7500-134187 GCA_029216955.1 Iris pallida | reverse complement strand
CGAGTCAATTAGAAGTTTTGTGCAAGAGTCTTGAAGAAGTCACTTGGAAAATTCTAAGTTTGCCTCAGCGATCATTTCAAGAAGTTGGCTTGCTCTTCTGTGTAAAGGCACGTGGTTGTAAAGATATTTCACAAATAGTGGATTTCAATCCTGAGCTAGAGTTCTCAGGCCTGGACTAGTCTTCCACGAGGAAAACCAGGTTAAAAATTGATGTGTCTGCGTATGCTTTCTGATCTTCATTTAATTTCCACAATTATACTCTGATTATTTATTTACTAGTTGGGATTGAATAGAGTTGATTTTTTAATTAATCATTATTGTCACAAGTACTCTATTCACCCCCCTCTAGAGTTGCCTACACGTACTTCAATTGGTATCAGAGCTCTGTTCTCTTGATACAGGACTTATATCCTAGAGTTGATCCATGGCAACCACACAACCCATCTCTACCAACTATGGTGAGGGTCAATCAATAAATAGGCCACCCCTATTTGATGGGACCAACTACACTTATTGGAGGACTAGAATGAGTTTTTATCTTAAGTCTCTAGACTTTGACCTGTGGACTGTAGTCACTGATGGCTACAAGAAACCTCCCGGAATAACTGTCGAGGGAAGTCTCGTTGAGAAACCCCACGACAAGTATACTGATTAGGAGAAGAAATAGGCAAGCCTAGATGCTAGGGCTATTAATGCTCTTTTCTGTGCCATAGACAAGACTGAATTCAATAGGGTCTCCACATGCACCACCTCGCATGAAGTATGGAAGCTTTTGGAGGTGACTCATGAAGGGACCACGCAAGTCAAAGAATCAAAAGTCAGCCGTCTGACACAGGAGTACGAGGCTTTCAAGATGAAGCCTAATGAGACAATCACTCAAATGTTCACCAGATTCCTCAACGTCGTTAACCCACTATCTTCTCTTGGAAAAGATTATTCCAACCAGGAGAAGATACACAAAGTGCTACGAGGTTTGCCGAAAGTTTGGAACCCCAAAGTCACGACGATCATCGAAGGCAATGATCTCACGGCAATGTCACTAGAAACGTTGATGGGTAAGTTGATGACGCATGAGCTCGATCTAAAGGCTTAGAAGAAATAGCTCCAAAAGAGATGGAGATTGTATTGAGAGATCATCACCGAAGAACCAGCCCAGAAGACACTGATGACGATGACTCCAAAGGTGACGATCAAGCTCTCTTAGTTCGAAACTTCAAAAAGTTTCTATGCTTTAACAAAAAGAGGAGAGAACAAAGAGACGATGAGGAAGAACCCACCTGTTTCGGATGCAAAAAGATGGGACATGTCAAGAAAGACTGTCCTTTAGCAAAGAAGGGAAGCAGATATGAGAAGCCGTACAAGAAGCCTACTACAAGAAAGTACGCCAACACTAGCATCTGCCATGAAAGCGAGGCTAGTGATTCAGACGAGGAAGAGGACTCTCCATAAAACACAGCTAACGTCTATCTAATGGCGACTTTAGAAAAGGTAAGAGATTTTTATGATGATTTCTCATTTGATGAACTTGGTGATGCTTTTGGTGATCTACTTGATGATCACAAAAAGGTAATCAATAAATATAAACATGCAAAGGATAAGATCAAGGACTACGAAACCGAGATCCATAGACTTTCATGTTTACTAGAAGATGTTAGAAACACTACACCCACGGAAAATACTGAAGAGGTATCCAAGCTTAAATTAAGCTTACACGATGCCGAATCAATCTTTGAGAAACAAACACTTGAAATCACGGCTTTAAACAAAGAACTTGGTGAAGAGAAAACAAGTTCAAAATTGCTACAGGTAGAATACACGGTCTTACTGCTAAATGTGTTGAGTTGAATGATGTCTCTAAGAAATTAGAGATTAAACTGGCAAGCAGGTTATTCAACCGCAAGTTCAGTCTCATAATCACAACACGTACAAACACGTGCCTACTCAACACAAAAAGACACGTCACCACAAGAACACTCGTCCACGTGCAACACAAAATCATGCTTTCATGTACACCTATTCACATGCAGCACGTAAGACACATACACGTAATCATTATCATCACCCTGCTGCTGCACACAGTCACTATAATGATTATAGTTAGCCTGTTGCTACACACAATCATCATACTCACTCTACTGCTGCACGTAGCTATAATCACCCTACTTATAGACACCACTATCAACATGCTCCTAGTATAAATATGCATGCTAAATGTACATATTGTAACCTACATGGACATATTTCTCCACAATATAGGATTAGGAGATTAGTTGATAGAAATATATATGAATGGGTACAAAAGTCTAACCTCTCAGGACCCAAAAGAATCTGGGTACCAAAGGTCACATCTACTCGTGGTGTAGGTGGACCTTCCCTCCTCAACTAGAAGCAAGTGGATTCTCGATAGTGGGTGCTCGCGATATATGACTGAAAATGCAAAACTATTCGCAACACTGTCGATAAAAAAGAAAGGATACATTTCCTTCGGTAATAACCTTAAAAGCTACATCATAGGTAACGGTACAATTGGTTATCCTCCTTTCCCTTATTAACAATGTCTGTTTAGTGACCGAGTTAAAGCATAACTTGCTCAGCATTAGTCATCTTGCTGATTATGGTTATGATATTAACTTTGGGAAAACTAAATGCTTTATCTATGATCGATCAACTGGAGACATCGCTTTTGAAGGGATAAGAGAAGATAACATTTATATTTTCTATCTATCTAGTGATACTAACAATACAGGAAGATGTCTTTACGCTCACAAAGACGAAAAGCTCCTATGGCATCAGCGTCTTTCTTGCCAACATGGATACTATATCCAGATTATCCACCAAGAAGCTAGTCAGAGGACTGCCGGATATCACATTCAAGAAAGACACGGTATGTGCCGAATGTGAAAAGAATAAGGCTACCAAATCTTTCTTTAAATCCATAAACACTGTAAGTACTACCGACCTTTGCAATTACTTCATATGGACTTATTTGGTCCTAGTAGAGTAGCCAGTCTTGGCAAAAAACTACGCTTTTGTTATTGTAGATGATTTTTCAAGATTTACATGGGTTTTCTTTCTTACAAATAAAAGTGATACAATTTCTGTTTTCAAAGTATTTGCTAAAAAGGTCCAAACCGAAAAAGGCTACATGATTACTCGTATCCGAAGTGATCATGGTAGCGAATTCGAAAATTCTGGTTTTGAAAAATTTTATGATTCAAATGGTTTTAGTCATGAATTTACATGACCAAGAACTCCTCAATAAAATGGTGTTGTAGAGCAGAAGGATAGAACTCTTGGCAATATGGCTAGAGTTATGCTAAATCAATTCTCTCTTCCGAAATACTTTTGGGCAGAAGCTGTCAGCACAGCGTGCCATATTTTGAATAGGGTGTTGATTCGACCTATTTCGAAGAAGACACCCTGTGAGCTTTGGTTTTGTAGGACTCGTAATGTTTCTTATTTTAGAGTGTTCGGTTGTCGCTGCTTTATCCTGAATACTAAAGACAACTTAGGCAAATTTGATGCCAAAGCTGACGAAGGTATTCTTCTTGGCTATACGGCCAAGAGTAAGGGATATAGAGTGTTCAACAAGCGCTCCATGATTGTTGAAGAGTCTACTAATGTAACATTTGATGAGGACAATAGTACAGCTGTTATTCCCGACGGCGATGATGAACCATCTTCTTCGACATCTATAAATGCATCGTCTGAAACCAGCTCTCCGAAGGAATTAACAAAGAAGTTCCAATTCACTCCCTCTCATCCAAAGGACTTTGTAATAGGTGAAATATCAAAAAGGGTAACTACTCGATCCTCTATAAGAGACACTATAGCTAGCACTGCATTCATTTCTCAAATAGAACCGAAAAATGTTTTAGAAGCTTTTAATGATGAATTTTGGATTTCCCCAATACAAGAAGAACTCAACCAATTTGAGAGAAGCCAAGTTTGGGAACTTGTTCCTAAACCTACTGGCCCCTCAATAATCGACACTAAATGGGTTTTCTGTAATAAAGTAAACGAGGACGGTTCTGTTACTCTCAACAAAGCTCGTCTCGTAGCCCAAGGATACAATCAAGAGGAGGGCATCTACTATGATGAGACGTATGCTCCTGTTGTCCGAATAGAATCCATTCGGATGCTTTGCGCATTTGCAAATTTTCAAAACCTTAAACTTTTCCAAATGGATGTGAAAAGTGCTTTTCTAAACGGTTTTATCAAAGAAGAGGTTTTTGTCAAACAACCACTTGGTTACAAAAATTACAAATTTCCCGACCACGTTTTTAAACTTAGAAAAGCTCTCTATGGTCTCAAACAAGTCCTTGAGCTTGGTAATGATTGTCTGAGTACTTTCCTACTAGATAAAGGTTTTTCAAAAGGAAAAGTTGACACTACACTGTTTATAAAATCTCTTGATAACACAATTCTCTTAGTACAAATATATGTTGATGATATTATTTTCGGATCTACTAATGAGGGTCTATGCAAAGAATTTTCCAAGTGTATACAGAATGAGTTCGAGATGAGCATGATGGGGGAGCTCAACTACTTCTTTGGATTGCAAATCAAACAACTATCACGAAGCGTCTTCATCAGTCAATCGAAATATGTCAAGGACATGCTGAAGAAGTTTGAGCTTGACAGCATCAAACCAATTAGCACCCCTATGGCTACTACCACAAAGCTGGAACCTGATGAAAGCGGCAAACCGGTCGATCAACGTAAGTATCGAGGTATGATTGGTAGTTTATTATATTTAACTGCTAGTCGCCCCGACATTATGTTTAGTGTTTGCTTATGTGCTAGATACCAAGCCAATCCTAAGGAATCACACATGACCGTAGTTAAGCGTATCTTTAGATACCTTAAAGGAACTATTACGGTAGGCTTGTGGTATCCCAAACCACTTCCTTTGACTTAATCAGATATTTCGATGCTGATTTTACGGGATGCAAAGTCGATCGTAAGAGTACCAGTGGTACATGTCATTTGCTAGAAAAGACGTTAGTCTTATGGTTTAGCAAGAAGCAAAACTCTGTCGCTCTATCCACAACAGAAACTGAATATATCGCAGCTGGTCGTTGTTGTGCACAGATTCTGTGGATGCGGCAAACCCTTGAAGACTACAACTTATGTCTCAAGCACATACATATTTTCTGCGATAACACTAGTGCCATTAATCTGACCAAGAACCCTGTTTGTCACTCACGCACTAAACACATAGAGATTAGACATCACTTTTTGCGTGATCATCAACAACAAGGCACAATTAACTTAGAATTCATAGACACTGAACATCAGCTAGCAGACTTCTTTACCAAACCACTGGCCGAAGAACGCTTCAACTTTCTTTATCGTGAATTAGGAATTTTGGATGAAACGATCATTAAATAAATTGGCCTGCGTAAGTAACGATTATGACATATATCTTTATAGTGACTTTGCTATGGGTACAAGCTGAAAGGGTCCTTCTAACAACAAGGCGTAAAAGCCTAAGCGACACGGTGCACTAGTCTTCGGACTATCGCTAGCTGGGATCCGGCCCCTACAGCTACCCCATGGCAGTTTCATCGTAATTATCGTTGTCATAAATCTTTATTTATTATATGGTTTAATTTCATTTATGACTTAGTTAATTCAAACTTTCAAAATTCTATTCTTTTTCATCAAAAATTTGCCATCTTTCAAACTTTCTATGTTCTGTGCCCATGGAGGCAGCGTTCGGGCCGAACTCTGTGTTGGTCACAGAATCTTCAATGCTTCTCAGCCATCCATTGATTTGATCCGACGGTCCAGATTTTTGGCTGCTCCTGAACTCCTTAAACCCGAGAAACAACCCTCTCTCTTCATTTTATGCTTCTTCCACCTTCCTCCAAACTCAAATTTCTCAAACTCTAACCCTAGAAACTCCACTTTTAGGGCTCTTTCTCTTCCCAAACTTAAGATCTCAAGCTATTGGGAGGATATCTTCCATCTTTTCTCATTTTTGTGAGGTATAGTTTCATATTCCTCTCTATTTCCTTTTCAATTATTTCAAATTCTCCATGGCTCCAAGACTCTTTATAAGAGGCAAGAGAAGAAGGTGTGAAGGTGCATCATCTTCCAATCCTCCTCCTCATCCTCCTCTTGCTCCTCCAATCTATCCACTTTTTAATCCACCACAACCTCATGACCCCAACACATTCAATGAACAAATTTTTGTGTCATTAGAGGCTTCCAATGAATGGTTTGCCGATTTCCGTTCACGGAGTATGTATGCGGGTCATCCGATCAATTTTACTATATTTTCGGATTATGATTCATTGTTCCATGATCTTTGTTTAGATGAATTAGTTTCTACATCATCTATTATCTATTTGAATGCTATCCAAATGTTTTATTGTAATTTAACCTTTGACGATACACGAATCTATTCTCGTGTCGCCGATATCGACATTACTTTTGATGATTTTGAGCTTGCGGAATATCTCGAAATCCCGGAACCCAATGTTACCCCCAGTTTTCAAGAACAGGGGTATTTTTGTCATTTTGCATTTTTGAATATTTTTGAAATTTATTTTATTATTTATGATATTGTTTTGGGGTTATTTGAGTCGGGTTCGAATTTCAGCTCAATCCGACTTGTAACGGGGACCCGGGGTAGTTTTGACTCTAGTGGGACCCACCCATTAGTTAGGCATGGCCCACATGATATTAATTTTAGTTAGTGGTTAGACTAATTAATTATGGATAGGGTTTGGTTAGATTAGATATTTAGAATGACTAATTTAGCCTCAACCATTTACCCTTCCTAATATTAATTACATAGATTAGTGGGAGGGCTTTTTAGTCATTGTAAATAGGGGGAATACTAACCTATAGTGGCTGGCCCTAACTAGGGGGAGAGAGAAAGAGCCTCTTGATATTTTCCATCCACTTTCTCTCTCTTGTTCTTCCCCAAATTTTTAGAGAGGGTTTCTATTAATTTTCTCCACCAAATCAATCCATTCCTCCACCCAACCTTCTTCTTTTCTTCTCTACTCAAGCTAAGGAAGGAGCTAGCCAAGTTTGGGAGGATTCGGAGCTCGTTCGTGTCCATTTGGGATTCCTACGTGTCGGTGTCGTATCGGGAGGGTTTTTCCTAGATTCGATCTACCGGGAGGTATAAATCTCTTTTCCTTTTCATTTTCTCATGCATATAGGATAATTTTAGACCCATAGGAATGACCCCCATGGTTGTGTCTCCATTTGTGTCCATTTTGTGTCCATTTGGAGACTTCTAGGTGTGTCCTATGTGTGGGATTGTGTCCTAGTGGAAAAAATCCTACTTTTGGACACTTGTTTATATATATTGTGTGGATGATTATTTAGATATTAAATCTCAGATTTCTATTTGTTTAGAGAATGTGTTCTTCATGTAACATATTGTATCATATTTATTTATCTATATGTATATATATATATATATATATATATATATATATATATATATATATATATCAATGGTTATATATATATATATTAATGTCTCTCTCTCTCTCTCTCTATATATATATATATATATACATATATTGTGTCTTATATATATGTATATATATTGGTGTGTTTTAGTGTCATAATATATTCATATAGGGGTGAGAGATGGGGATGGTGGACTTGGTTGATTTTGGTATGTGTGTGTGTTTGTGTATAGAGAGAGAGTTAGAGAGAGTGAGAGATTTGAGGGATAGACAGGAGTGAATTAGAGAAGAGGAGGGGAGTGTACTGCTGTCAACACAGCAGCTATAGGAGCTTCAGTCCCCCCCCCCCACAGGGGACTGATGTGGTGAGGTATCAGTCCCCACACAGGGGACTGATTTCCTGGAACAGAACAGCCCCTTGGCTGATGAGTTCAGCTGCAATAGCAACAGTAGTATACTGCCCATTTTAGCCTACATATCAGCCTATATTAGCTCCTTAATTGCCCCATTGAATCAGTCCAATTTAGCCCCATATCAGCCCATGTGTTCAGCCATATAGGACCTCCCAAACCTGTCTTTAACAGTCCATTTCAGCCCACATCTGGCCCTTAAAATTTAGCCAATAGGACAGCTATAGGGCCAGCCTTATTAGCCCATGAACACCCTCAAATCAGTCCGCTAATTAGCCTATAGGACAGCCATTAAGCAAGCCCAAACCAGTCCTATAAGCAGTCCTATTTTAGCTATATGTGTTTATATGTGCATGTGTGTGTGAGTTTATATATGTGAGTTTATATAGAAAAGTCTATATGTGAGCCTATATACCATATGTGTGTGAGCCTATAGGAGAGCCTAGGAGTGAGCCTAAGTGTGGTGCCATATGTGAGTTAGTGAGTGAGTGTTGGTGTGGGTGTTTGGTTAGGTGTGAGAATGATATAGGATAAGGTAATGTTGAATAAACCCCATGTGTCCTAAGATGGACTAGATATCTAGGAAACCCAAATTACTTGGTAGGTAAACCCTAGATAGGATAGTATCTAGCTACCCTAAGGAGCCTCGGCTAGTATCTTGAGTTTTAGCGGGGTTTCCTTTGTAATGGACAAGGTATCGGGAATACCTTATAAGGGGTAAATGTAGGTTTTACCTAGAAGCTAAGGTATTGAGTTTAGAGTTTAAGATATGGTTAGAACTTGGTTCCCTTGGTTGGTAATGATCAGAAATAGCGCTCCTAGACTAGTTTTGACTTCGGTTGACCATTTTGACCAAAAGTTAACAAAAGTCAACCGTGAGTCAAACTTAGCCTATAAATGACTAGATTTGGCCGAAACCAAACCAGAGTTGACCAATTGACTAAAAGTCAACAGTTGGTCAACATTAGACTAGTTTGACCAAGGGTTGACCTAGAGTTGACCAGAGTTGACCAGGGTTGACCAGTTGACCAAAAGTCAACTGTAAGTTAACCTTTAACCCAGTTTGACCCCGTTTGACCTAGTTTGACTTGGATTGACTTCCTGTGACCTTGTTTGACCTTGGTTATCATAGTGTGACCCAGTTTGGCTCAGTATGACCTAGTATAACCTAGTTTAGCTTGGTGTGACTTAGTTTGATCTAGTTTTGACTTAGACTTGCATATCATGACTAGATTAGCTTTCCTTTCATTATTAAACCATGTTTTGACTTGTAGTATCTCATCTTTAGGTCTGTGATTACTCTAAGCGTCTGTCCACCTTATCAGCTCAGGACCACAGGCGAGTACATTCACTGATAGTTTTCATTGTCTTGATATCTGCTATATCCGATTCAGTTGTAGTGTCTTACTTGATTTCCAGTCATGATAGTTCACGGACTTGTATATGTTGGATCATGATATGGGATTTGTTCCTAGATTTTTTGTGGTATATTGGTATATTTTCTGTCTTATTCTGTGTATTGGTATAGACACCGATTCCTAAGGGGGACTTGCTACCCTCTTATGGAATCCCGTGTCATGACGTGTCATGTCCAGATCTATTATACTATTCGGGGATGGGGAATTATTAGGGGTTATGTGATCAAAGCCCCATGTCACTATTTTGCTTGCGCCACTCTCACCTCACGTAGGGTGTAGCAGATTCCTCCGTGTGTTTGTTATCCAGGTTGGCCGGCATGACTTTTCGTGAGAACACCGTACGATTGTCGGGCCAAGTGGATAACCTGACCATGATTCCCTAGCCGATCATATAGCGCTCTAATAATTCAAGTCACATTTTACATTTATTTATCGTATCTTATATCCTGCTCAGTTCTACTTTTTATACTTTCTCACCGTGCTATGATATTCATTTACTCACATGCTCTACATACCTTTATGCTGTACCTTGATTGGAGACTAAGTTCTGTTCGGGAGAAGGGTTACAACCCCGGTCCTTGTTTGTTTTAAGGGTTGTAACTCGGCTTTCGAATGGTTCCCACGCCATCCAATATCTTTGTCTTGTATTTCATTATACTGTCTCTTATAGAATTTGTCAATTCATATAGAACTGCTGTTAGTGTTTGTACTTGCTAATTTTCCTGACAGGATACCATTGACAATTTTACAGATGTTTCTGAGGCAGATTGCCCGACCTATTATAGGGACGGGTTAGATGGAGTAGACCTGGACCGTGGCTTGATAGTAGAGCTACTAGATTTTATTCTCCCAGAGTAGTTAGCTTAGTTAGGCTTGCTTGGACTGCGATCCAGCTTTTGTTTTAGACTGTAGGAGTTTATATTATATTTTTGTGACTCTGTGGTGTTGTGTATAGCTTTGGGCTTGTGTGGATCTTGAACTATTTCCTGCTTTCATCTATAATATTTCCTTCCCGTGCTATCTACCTTAGTTTTATTTTATGATTGAGACTGTATTGCTATGTCACCTCCATTCGGAGTGTATATACTGTACATGTACCTTTGTCTGTTTAGTGTAGTTATTGCAGACGACCTATACAGCGTTCTACCGTCGATTCTGCGGCGTAGGTTGGACGTAACCGTGTACTCGTGCCCCTAATCAGGGTACGGGTCGTGACACCCAATTCTTGGGAGAAACTTGTCGATGCCTGCAAGTTTCAATTTTCTGATGGATCATCCCTTGAAAGCTTCAAGAATGATTTGTGTACTCCCAACACTCGTCCACGCAAGCTACGGGCAAAATATCTTAACCCGTATTTCTATGAACTTTATCGTATCATTTTCTCCACGATCTTGCCCAAAGCGGGATCGATCGATGAAGTACCTTATTTTGAGATCTCTGCACTCTATCATCTCTACTTCCATGTCCCTTTTAACTTTTCGTGCGCTATGATGGACTGGATGATTAATGCACGAAAGCGACCTCGATCTTTGGTTTATGCCCTCTATTTGTCGATGATTTTTCGTGCATTCCATGTTCCTTTTGATGAGTGCTGGTTCCTTCCTGCCCCTGCCTATCTGTCTAAGGCATGGCCGCTTCTAGCAGCTGTTGAGTCTACTACTGAGTCAGAGCATTATTCCGAGTCTGATGCTCAGGCTGATCCTCCTACTCTTGGGCATCCTGCGCCCGAGCCACCTGCTACTCTCGAGTCTATTCAGGCTATGCTGCGTGATCGTTACCGCTTGGAGGATGATCGCTGGACTCAGATGGACTATCGTACCACCTGACAGATCTCGGCCATCAGCAACACTCTGTATGACATCCAGTACTCCTTGGTCTCTTATCCTACGGTGTCTTACCCCATGGTACGAGACCCTTCTCGCGAAGGTTATCGTATCGACGACGCCCGGGTCAGGAGGTATTTGGATGCAGATGCGGCATTTGTTGATCCTCGTCGCTCTGTCGGCGACCCATCCGACTTTGCTGGACCTTCCCGTGCTCCGTGACGGCCGTGGTCCATTTTATGATGCTGCTGATGCTTAGGATTTCTTTTGTTTATGCACTTTGTCATTTTCATTCAGTAATTATGTAGTTGAACTCTTTGCTTAGTACTACTTTATGCTTATATGGCTTCTATTTGGATTATTTACTAGTTATCTCTTACATTGGATATGAGCCTTGGTTGTGTGATTGTATATTTTCTCTATGGTTATGTTTTTATGGGGGAGCTTCTCTTTTATTTTGCTAAATGTCAAAGGGGGAGAATATGTGATATTTGCTTAACCATTTTTTTGGATAAATACTTCTACTATATTGTGCTACACTGGTGCTATATTGTTTGGACTAGTACTTGTATCATGACTTCTCTATTTACGGGGGAGCCGAATTGTCCATCTACGGGAAGTTATATATGTGTCTAGGTATGAATGTTACGACACACAAATATCGTAATTTTATCAATTATCAAAATAGGGGAGATTGTTGACCCAAACTGGATCGCAGTCAACCTAATCTTGATAATTAACAAATTGATATTTGACATTATCCAACTTGACACATATATTGTCATTAAAACTACAAAACAGACGACTTACACACATCAAGTCGGACAATCATCATCGACGACTGCTCGAAGAATACTGCTGGAACTTGTCATCGGAAGTCTGTATTTTTACAATTTTATTTGAGTCTAGGATATTGTACGTTGAGTTGCACTGAGTACCTCAACCGTAGACTAGATAACTAAAAAGCCCCACAAACAAAAAGCCAAACTGCCAAAGCCCATTAAGCCCAATAAGCATTCTCTCCAAGGAGGCAGAGTTCGGGTCGAACTCTGTCTCCTAATTTCTAGGAGCTAATTTTTCGGGATTGCTCATTGCAAGTTGTTCAACGGCCATAATTTTTGAATTTTGGACAGAGTTCTGGCCGAACTCTGCCTCCCAGAACTAGTATATATAGGCACCCTTTCTCCCATTTCAAATCATCCAATCTTCTCATCTCTTCTCTCTTATAGCCGATACATCTTAAAGAGCCATACTTTTCTCATCTACTAGCCACAGAACTTTCCAAGCCTACAAGGTGCTCGATGCGAGTCAATTAGAAGTTTTGTGCAAGAGTCTTGAAGAAGTCACTTGGACAATTCCAAGTTTCGCCTCAGCGATCTTTTCAAGAAGTTGGCGTGCTCTTCTGTGTAAAGGCACATGGTTGTAAAGCTATTTCATAAATAGTGGATTTCAATCATGATCTAGAGTTCTCCGGCCTGGACTAGTCCTCCACGAGGGAAACCAGGTTAAAAATTGTTGTGTCTGCGTATGTTTTCTGATCTTCATTTAATTTTTGCAATTATACTCTGATTATTTATTTACTAGTTGGGATTGAATAGAGTTGAGTTTTTAATTAATGATTATTGTCACACGTATTCTATTCACCCCCCCTCTAGAGTTGCCTACACGTACTTCACTTCTGTCTCTCAGTATTTACTCTCTTTGTTCTAAATGTTTCTCCATTTTCACTACTATGCTTCATCAATATAACTGTCTATAATTGTTTTATAGACCATATCATTTACTAGGGATTTTTTGATGAGATGTGCTCGTTCCTTTTCTGACTGGATTGTTGACAAAATATTACAGAGATAGCCCTGAGGATACATGCCCTACTTTCTATGGATCTGGAGGGATTAGTTACCTTTGGCCCCGACTCTCAGGAGTGATTGGGAGACTAGTCTAGTAGACTTGCTATAGAATTTATGTTTAGAAATTGAGTTGTAATAATTGAGAGTTGACTTATTTTGAGTTATTTTGAGATATTATCATTTAGTAGTTTTTCTATTTGTTTTCTTTTAGTTATATAATTCTGTGTTATCCTATCGTGCTTAGACTGTGATTGAGTTATATTATTTTTATACTTGTCCTCCGTTCGGAGTTGAGATTTAAGACCAATACATTATATAATTGCGTGAGTTGTTTTAGATAGTGACCTAGTACAGCATTCTATCGTCGATTCTGCAGCATAGGCTGGCCGTTGTTACATACTTGTACCCTTACACTGGGTGCGGGTCGTGACAACGGAGTTCCTTGGCATTTGGAGGCGTTTGGCCGCATGGAGTCTGGACTTATATGGGACATAATGTATGGACATCGCCTATCTGAAGCATCCGCTGGCTCGTCAAGTTGTATATTGAGATGAGAGAGAGCAGAGTGACTTGTATTGTTAGAAGAGTGAGACAGAGTGATTGTAATCATGGCCTCGTGCCATATTGTAATCTTTGTTTCAATATCAATTAATAGCATTTTGATTGACTTGCATTTTGTTTCTAGTTTTCGCTGGTGTTATTCAATGTTTCTGCTTGGGACTTCTGTACGACGACCCCGTCGAAAGCTGTTGTAATCGGTCGTTATGGAACCCGCCTTGCACGAGCGCAATCTAGCCTTGTGCGGCATCACGTATCAGAGAACGGCTTTACCTCCTTTGACTTTCGATTGAACTTTTTAACTTTGATGATGTTCCGCAAACTCTGATGTTTCACAATCAATATCGTTGTGTGCTCTCTCAAATGCCCCGAGGGATGTCTATACAATAAGTCTATATATTTTAAAAAGTATCATGAAAGAAAATTGGTTGAACAAAAGTTAACTTCAAATAAGCACGGTTGGCTAAGTCGGGCTGGGCATATACACCTGTTTGCAAAAACAAAAATTATTCCTTTACAAACTAGAAAAAAGTATAAGAGTACAATTGATTTCTGGGGAAGTACAACTATAGGAATCTGATCAGAAGACGATCACTTTATTCCTTAGACGATGCGATGTCGAAGAACAAAGCCTTTGGAGAGTGCTGCAGCAAGTGCTCTGAAGATTATGATCATTAGTGATGTTTTGCAAGTGATTTGAAACTCTATTTATAGAGTTCTGAAATAACTGTCAGTCGGTTATTTTGATTGGCGCACACAGCCAGTGTCGCACCATTTACCCCTTGGCACGAACGGTTAGTTTAACTACTTGGACGCGTGGCATGTTGTGATTGATATGCGATTGGTCATGGGCAGTGTCATATTCACGTTCTTCGAGATTAGTGGCATGTGTGCCACATAATCTAACTACTTCAGGATGATTTGATCAGGTAGCGCCAACTGCTAAGTGGCGCTAGGCGCTACTTGCTGAGTGGCGCCAGGTGCCAATTGCTGTTTAGTGCTCCACTAATTAATATGATACTAATGATCATCTTGCGCCAACTGCAGATGGCACAAGACAGTTGCTGGTCATTTATGACAGCTCTGACACGTCTGATAAAATCTCTTCGAGTGCCACGCGCTCGGGATTCGAACGAATTTTTATCGACTGACATGCTGTCAGTCATGATGATAACTGTTTAGCTTCTCGAGAAGATGACCACGTGGCAAGCAGCGCCACTTGATAACTGGCACAATCTGATGTTTGACGCCATCTGATAGTTAGCGCCAATTGCTGATCTGAATAGTGGCGCTTCCTATGAGTGGCACAAGGTGCTGAGAATACTTTTTAGGCTTCTACAAGATCCCCTTCAAAGTTTTCAAATTTGAGCAGCTTCAAAATTTGAAATAATTTGAATAAGAAGTAGTTGGCGCAGAGTAGTATCGTAACCGACCCACTTTTCAAGCACAGATCGTACGACTGTTACAGCTGGGTTTTGGCTATAAATAGCCGAGAAGAAAGAGAACAACACTTTACTTTACAATGTTTTTCTTCTGAGCTCCTTCTTTCTTCAAACTTTTGAACTCTGTAAAGCTTTTTCACGATCGAAAATGGCTCCAAAGAAATCTACCACTTCCGAGAAGGGAAAGAGAGTGGCCGGGGCACCTCACATTTGCCCCCGCTGAGGGTGCCACAGCATATCACGCCGTCGACGAGAGTCGAAGAGGAGAACCCAGCACTGGACGGTAAGAAAGTTGAACGAGGAAGACAACAGTATGCGCCATTCGCATGGAGCGCGACCAAGGCCAACATCGACCGCCTCTTTCAGAGTGTTGGTCACTGTTTTGCGCAATCTGCACCTTGCGCCACCTCTTTCAGAGTGTTAGGCTAAAAATCTGAACCAATGATGCCATGCGCCATCTGTCAGATTCTCAATATGGTGCGCCATCTATCATTATGCCTAAAAAATGCCCTAAATGATGTGATGCGCCATCTGGATTGAGAATTGGCATGCGCTAGCTGAGAATTATTTCTTCTTCCCCTGCGCCATCTATGATTGGCGCAGGGTATTTTTGGGAAAAATTATCTTTTCAGAAGTCTAACTCTGAATTTTGTTTTGCAGTTGATTTAAGGGAAGACCCTTATGCTGAAGAACTGGCATTGCATTCCTGGTGTCTGAGTATCAGGAAGAATTGTCCCATGTCTCTTTTTCTTCGTATGATCCGTTTGAGACCCGGAGAGCCGTGTTAAGGTCTCAGGATGATAAGACCCTATTATGCCTGATGAATGGGGAACCCCTCGTAAGCTTAGATCAGGTTCCTCATAAAAAACCAGCCTTCTTGTTTGGCGATGATATCAAGAAAGACCGCCAGCCTAAGACGAAAAGCGAGAAGTGAGTATCAAAGCGGAAGCAGATTGATTCATCTTACTGAAATGACGAGACATATGTCGCTATCCCGCTATGCTCATGCCAGTCATCCTCACAGTATGGTCTAGGACCTAACTCCTTTCCAGCAGGCCAGGGTGGGAAGAATATGCCACGGACTAGGTCCCCAAAATAGGGATATATTCTATAGCTCATCGGAGGGAAGCAACACTCACCTGAGGGGCCTAAAACCCAGCTGTGTGCCACCTGAGGATTCTTCTCTGCTGATCCCAGTGAGAATTCCCTTCTTCGTAAACTTGTTTGCAAAGGCTGAAGGGAGGTATCCAGATAAGAATATGCGGCTGACAGGTCTAATGAGTCCATAGAGCAAACGTTGGACCTGTCTTTCGATCTGGGCTCTGAACAATTTTAAAGATGAACTGCTGGACTTGGAACTTTACGAGCCAATCCATACTACTTTTCGTGGAATTCGCACCAATCCCCATTTATTTTTAGCCTTAGCGGAGATATACAACAGTAGAACGGGCACTTTTGTGACCCATCACGGAGAGATAGGTCTCGCTCTTCATGAGATGCAGTATATCTCCCATCTACCAATGGGTGAAAACCCTTATGAAGAGTATGTGCCAACCAATGAAGAATTAGATGCCCTTGCTGAGAAGAACCCAAGAATGGTTGCAGTCTTTGAGGAATTATTATGCCACTTCATGATCTGCACCGTTTTCTATAAGAGCCACGCATATGGGACATGTTATTTATCCAAATGGTTCGCATATTTATTTTTGGGCCGCATTCATGAAGACAAGGCACAAGAGCTCTTGGACTGCGATCCTAAATTCTTTGAGCCGTTCGACCGCAGTACTATTCAGAAATTGATAGAAAGATCTCGGCATGCTGATAAAGAATTGACATAGGATAGGTAAGGATTTACAACTGGTACTCCCATTGAAACTTATGTCAGACAAGGTGGGAGGCTAATGTCTCGAGAAGCAGCTCTGGCTGGCTTTTTATCCTTGTGGCTGCGACGATTCGTAGTCCCCGGAGCCAGTGTTGTTGATAGGATTCATCGGGGTGTACTGTTCTCTATCGTGCACTTAATATTCGGGCACAAGATGGATCTTCTCTCTGCAATGACCTGCCGTTTGAATGCTGGTCTTCGCTCTTTCACAGATACCATAATGATAAATCCTAATACCTGTGATAATTTTCCCCGTACTGAGATGCCGTACACTTATCTGTTCGGCTGGTTGTTGCTATACAACCCTATTTTGATGGATCCGGCTTTAGACGTTGCAGGAGGAGACTTCATTAGCCGTTTTTCCATAGGCCGGTGGAAAGTGAACTCTCTTGCCGACTGCCGAAAGGCGTTAAATATGAGTTCTGAATGGAGATTTTACTGTGTTCCTCCACCACAACGAACTAAGAATCTTCCTCCTTTGCAGATGGATCTAGAGTCCATAGTTGTCTATCCACCACCAGCTGCCTTCATGTGGTTGAAGATGATCAGGCCTTCCTACATGGTGTATCGATTTGGTGGTGAATGTAGCCTAGAACCATACCTGCCTAGCCGGTTTGCTCGCCAATTCGGCTATGATCAAATGCATGTGGGCAATGCCACTACATGTGTACAAGCTTTCGACTATTTGATTGATGGCGCTAGAGGATTCACCATGTCAGGGGCACTAAAGATACTTTCTCCATGCCCAAGCTACTCCTGAGATGGGCCCGCGTATGCTATATACATATGCGAACTTTTATACCTCGATCAATACTTTATTCAAGCGATTCACCATATCAAACAGTTTTGCAAGTGATAAGCGCTCACGGTTGGGGACCAGAACTACCCTGGAATTCCGAGAAGTTGAAGAGAATCCTCCAGCCGATGAACCTTTTGAAGCTACCCTTGTCGGTCTCCCCGACGAGGTAAATGATCCACTGGATATTTCTCACAAGAAGCGGAAAGAAAAATCTCCAGCAAAAGTGACTAGCAAAAGACCAAAAGTCAGGAAGTCACCTGCACCTTCTGTCCCAGTTAAACCTCCTCCTCCTCATAAGGCTCAAGGAAAAAAGACGAAGGAAGAAGCGCTTGTTATTACTGAGCAGCCTGCAGCGAGGACTAGATCTCAGACATGACAAGCTGAATTAGGGATTTCCTCTGGGGAAACAGGGATAATCTCTTCTCCAATCCCAAAAGAAGATAAGAGACCAGATGTACACGATGAGCCTTCTGAATCCGAAGGACCCCCTCCAATGCCACTTAAGCGCAAAATAAGGAGGAGGTTGTTGACAATCGAGGTTGAGCAATAAGAGATTGCAACTTCACTTACTTCTTCAATGCCAGGACAGTCCCCTGGTCAACCAGAATTGTTTTTGCCGTTGCAAGACCCACTCCTCACATGTAATATTTTTGCCTTCCCAATCATTAATTTGCTAGAAATTTGTATTAATATATATATATATATATATATATATATATATATTTTCTCTTCGCAGAGACTCCAGCGTCGTATGTTCTGGTCTCGAATATTGAAGCGAAAGAACCAGCATCCTTAAAGGTCACTGCTCCAGCGGTTGCACTTGCTACGGCAGGAGTAATATTCCCGTCACCAACCAAGGATGCTCCGGAGATGGGAACTCCCGAGGAGGTATTGCCCTCCAATGTTCCTGCTTTTTCTGAACTCTCTCTAGAAGGCAAGTAGATGATAGAGGCACTAGATGACTACGATTTCGGTGATGATCTGCTTGAAGAAGAAGAAGAGGATGAAAATCGAGTGGCTGAGAATAGCCAAAGTACCTTTTAGGGTAAAGAATACCCTGTTGAAGACGAGGGCCATCAAAGCCCTAAAGATAATGAAGAAGTTGATGCTGAGGAGCTCCAGACTCCAGCTGAAGTTGCTGAAACAAAAGGGGTGGAAGCAGCTGCACCCCAGGTGGCCAAGTTGACTCAGAGGTCGGAAGCGGCCATTTTATGTCAAGTGGTTTGGAGGCTGGGAGCAGCCAGGCGACTGTCTCTGAGAACACCATGATAAGGCTCGATAAAGAGCTAGATGTGCCTCGTGAGACCCCATATCTACTGCCAGGCTCAGGTAAATTTCTAACTTTTATTATTTACCCTAGCTCCTTTGATGATGTATAAAGATTGTGCTTCTTGATTTGCAAAAGGTCCCATGGGGATGATTGCAGTAGCTCCGTCTACTGCTTTCAGCTTTAGCTCAACCATGGCTTCTCTGGACATGGGTACTCAGGCTGTAGAAGGAAGCTCCTCAATGATGACAGCAATAAGATCTCCTGGTGCACAGACTATGATTCCTCTATCTTCAGCAGAAGAAAGAATTCAGGCTAAAGTATCAAATCCTGGTGTATCGGCGATGAACAAAGCCGTCGTTGAGACTTATACTACTGCTTTCTTCACCTTCCTGGGAACTCTGGTTCAGATGGTCTTGGAGAAAGGCCAGGCTTACGAGTCAATGAAGACAACAGTCTCCTTTATCATCAATGTTATCCGCAATCTTGGTGATTTGGATAGAGTTAGCTTCTTCGAACATATTCTGGATGCGCTCGAAGAGCCAATCAAATCCTACCAAGATCTGACCAGAGGTAATATCCAGAGGCTCGTAGATGCCGAGTGTGAGACGATGGCTCGTGAGTCTGCAGCACGACAAGTAGCTTTGAAGATTCTGTGGCTATTTTCTCAATGCGATCCACAGAGTTGTAGTCCAACATTCTCGAGACTACTTCTTCTATTGAGCGTTATAAGACCGAAGCCTCAGAGAAGGAGAAGGAAGCGGCTGAATGCCAAACTTGTCTTCAGGCGTTGGAAGCTAAGATGGCCCAACTTCGCGAGACACTTAAAGCCGCCAAGAGACGTGAAGAAGAAGTTCTGGAAATACATCAGGTTGCCGAGAGCCGTCTGGACGATCTGAAAAGGCAACGAGAAGAATTCCTCCTTAACTCAGAGTGTAGAAATTGAATGCCGAGTCAAATCCCTGTAACCTTTTAATCCAGAATTTAAGAAAGCTTTGGCTAGGCAAAGGGTACTCGACTCCAGAATTGAAAGGGATGATGCTCTGAAGTGGATGATTACTGAACTCAACACTCAGCCTCCCAAGTGAAGCTATCAAGATTGTGACAACTTTTGTTCTATTTTGTTTGATGTACAAATTTGATGTTTTGCACATCATTGGAATAAAAATTGATAATATTTTTAGGGTTCCATTACTTATTACGTATATGTTTAAGACACAAGTAATACATAGGAGTAAGAAATATGTTCAGAGGTACCAGACATGACATATCTATTGAGAAAAAACAATACTTATTATATCTTTTCAGAGGTAATGTGGACATGACAGAATATAACTTGTAATATTTTTACTTCGAAGATGACATAATCAGAGGTAATATGGATGTGACAAGTCATTAATGTAGATAGCAGAATTTAGAGGTGATGTGGACGTGAATTCGTGTATCTATTGATTATCCTTGAGCCAGCTGGGACTCAAGAATAGGATATCTTTTAAAACAACTGGGTTTCAAAAGATGATGTGGTAGATGATGTTAAAATTCTGGATAGACTCCGCTGGAGATTCAAAGATTTGAAACATATACAATATTTGTTAGGAAATATAGTATATATTTTCAAACATGGTAGTTCTTCAGGAATTTGCCATTAATAGGCATCATAGCTATTCGGCTATCCATCCCTAACAATTAATAAGCCCCGTTAGAGAAAACTTTGCTTATAACGTAGGGACCTTCCCACTTTGGTTCAAACTTGCCCTTACTTATGTGTGTCATAGCCATAGGACGTCTGACAGTAAGGACCAGTTCACCTTTATGAAATGCTCGTACTTTAATTTTACGGTTGAAGGCTTTTGAGATACGGGCTTGATATAGCTTGATGTGTTGTTGAGCTAGTAGCTGCTTCTCGTCAAGTGCTTCAAGCTCCTGAAGTCGAAGACAATCATTATTTTCTATCGTGAGTTCATTGGCAATGGCTATTCTCAATGATGGGATCTGAATCTCTAACGGAAGAACAACTTTACATCCATACACCAAGGAGGAAGGTGTACAACCGGTCGGAGTGTGTATGGTAGCGCGATAAGGCCATAAACATTCTCCAAGCTTTTTGCTCCAATTTCTCTTATTGGTAGAAACAAACTTCTTGAGAAGCTTGATGATTGTTTTATTGAATTTTTTCGCCAAACAGTTAGCTGCGGGATTGAAGGTTGTAGAAGCAACATTGTTGATCCTATTATCATCACAGAATCGGGTAAACTTTTGACTGATGAACTGCGGCCCATTGTCATGGATAATTCACCAAGAAACACTGAATCTATAGATCACATGATGTTTGATAAAGTTGATGACATTGCTTGTCTTAACTTCGGTCAAAGGTATAGCTTCGGCCCATTTAGAGAAGTAATTGATTATATCTAGGATAAACCGATGTCCCCTAGATGAAGGCGGACTAATAGGACCAATGACATCCATGCCCCAAGCTTCGAAGGGCCATGATGTTGTAGTCGGATGTAGAAATTCTGATGGTTGATGAATGAAATCCGCATGGGTTTGACATGCTCGCCATTTTCTTGAATACTCTATAACATTCGATACTTGGTTGGCCAATAATATCCCATGCGATGAATTCGATCTTGTAGCTTAGGTCTGGGCTGATGTGCACCACAGACAGCATCGTAACCTTCACGTAATATCTGCTTTGCTTCATCTTCGATAAGACAATGTAGAAGCATACCGCCATATGATCGTCGATAGAGTATTTTGGTGATGTGATTCTAGTAGAATCGCAACGATCGTCGACGGATTGTAGTTGCTTCCTTCGGATTATTAGGTAGGATGTCATATACCATGACGTCGATGAAAGAAGCTCTCCAATCTTTACTCGTAGTGTAGACCTCGACTGAATTACTGGATTCCAAATGCAAATTATTCTCAATGCAGAATAACTCTCCGTTGGTGCTAACGATCATCTGTTGTCTTTTCACAGGGATCGCCAATACTGCTGCTAGATTGGCAAGCACATCAGCTTCTGTATTGCAAGCTCGACATACATGTTCAATGAAGAAACCTTTGAACGATGTAGCCAGTTTGATTGATGTTTCATGATATGGCACAAGATCTTGATGTCGAACTTCATACGTACCCCTAACCTGATTGACGATCAGTTTAGAGTCTCCGTATACTTCGAGGTAATCGATATCCAACTGTTTAGCTAACTAAAGACCGATGAGTAGAGCATTGTATTCAACAACTTTGTTGGAGCATGGCTCGTCTAGAGAATAAGCTCTCTGAATGGCCTGTCCTTTAGGTGATACCTGAGCAATTCTGACTCCAGCGACTATAGTGCCTTTGGATTTAATTCTGGATGCACCGCCAAAGAATAGTCGCCAAGCAAGGATCCCTTCTGAAATCATGTTGGATTCCATAGTTTTATCAGGAATCTCATCATAGAGTTTGAATGTCTCAGGGATTGGATGAGCAGCCATGAAGTCAGCCAGGGCTTGACCCTTAACAGACTTTTATGAAACACAGACCGTATCATATTGTGCTAGTAGTATGGTTCATGTAGCGAGTCTGGAATTAAGTGTACTGGGTTTCTTCATCAAGACTCGAAGGGGGTTGACTCTGGAGATGACATAAATGGTTTGGCCCGTGATATAATGTCGTATTTTCTGAACAACAAACATTAAGGCTAAACATTGTTTTCTACCGGGCTGTATCGATGTTCATCACCAATTATTATGCGACTGAGATAATAGATGGCTTGCTCATGACCCTCTTTGTTCTTCTGGACTAGCAAGGCACCCAAGGAATGATCTATTGCCCGGACATACATCAGGAAGGGTATTCCTATAACTGGAGGCACCAGGACTGGCGGGTTCATCAAGTACCGCTTTATGTGTTCCAAAGCTTGCTGGCATTCTTCAGTCCAAACGAAAGACACACCTTTCTTCATTAATTGAGTGAACGGCCTACAGCGTCCAGAGAGATTTGAGATGAATCTCCTGATGTATGCAAGTCGTCCTTGGAATCCTCATAGCTCATTTAGGTTACGTGGAGGACGCATCTCTTGAATGGCTTTGACTTTCTTGAGGTCAACGTGTATACCTTTAGAGGTAATAACGAATCCAAGCAATTTGCAACTAGAGACTCCCAGGAATGACTTGGTGGGATTCATTTTGAGTTGATTCTGGTACATTAGATCGAAGATAGTTCTCAAGTCTTGGATGTGGTCTTCCTTTTAGACAACTTTTGGCAGCAATATAATCCACATAGCATTCGACTGTCTTCCGTAAATGTTTACGGAAGATGGTGCTCATGGCCCGCTGATAGGTTGCCCCAGCATTTTTAAGACCAAATGGCTTAACTGTGTAGCAGTAGACTCCTAGAAGAGTGCAGAAAGATGTATATTTTTTTATCTTTGGGGTCCATCCTGATTTGATTGTATCCAGAGAATCCGTCCATTAAAGACATTCGTTTGAACCTGCAAGTATTGTGATCATGACATCAGTGATCGGAAGAGGGAACTCATCCTTGGGACAAGCTTCATTGAGGTCTCTGAAGTCGATGCAGACTCGGACCTTTCCTATTTTCTTCATAGCTGGGATGACATTAGCCACCCAGTCAGGATGTTGTTCTTTTCTGACAAAGCCACAGGCGATGAGCTTCTTGACTTCAAGCTTCTATGGCATCCATTATGTTAGGTTGGAACCGACATGGTTGTTGCTTGACCGGCCTTACATTTGGCAGGATGTTGAGCTTGTGAGTAGCGATCTGAGGATCTAATCCCGGCATATCTTCATAGCTCCAGGCGAATACGTCAATGTATTCCTGAATAAGCTGAATCAGCTCTTGTTTGTCCACTTCAGGGAGGAGCTAATAAAGATCGGTCATAGAGAGGTTTCGTCTCCAATATTGACTTGAACCAATTGATCTTTAGTAGGTTGTTCGTATTGTTCGAAGCAAAGTTCACATTGAGTATCCATCCTTTGAGCCCAAGGATCAGATTCAGGAGCGTCAACAAAGTCGTCGTCGCCTTCAGAGAACTCGACGGTCACCATATTAGAAGACAGAGTCACTCGATGAACGTGCCCTACACTGGTGTCTGAATTCCATGAAACAGAGTCGAAAGAGTTAGATCGCTCCTCCTTATGATACTCAGAAGCTACTGGGGTCATGGTCGGTAAAGTATAATCCAACCCATGCTTTGTTTTGCTGTAGTATTGTAGTGACTTTCCTTTCGGAGCAGGGATACGAATTGGAGTTCGCCTTTCCCTACCACCGTTGAGGCCAGTTTTGAAGTTGTGGCCCATCTTTTGAATGATGTTCATTGATTGCTACCTGTAGTGACATGGCTGAAGTTGCCTGTTATCGTCATTTTCAGCCTCACTATCAGACGTAGCTGTTTGATGCAACCCTTGGTTGAATAGGATAGGATGTTCATCTTTCTTTCGAGAAAGAAATAGAAAGAATAAATCTCGTGCTGGTTTAAGTGATACTTCATCTTGGAGAGGTTGAACTGCTCCTAATGTATGAGGTTCAAAGCTATCTAGAATTTCTATATGACATCGAGTATAGTAATTGACATCAGTATACTGCAAAGAAGATGCTACTTTATTGATAATTATATCATCATTTACAACAGGGCTCTTGATCTTAGCCGATGGCTTACTAAGGTTGACCAGAGACGAAGAAGGAGAAGGAGAAGAAGAAGGCTTGTTACGACGAAGGTCGATAACAAGAGGCTCAGAAGAGGTGAGCTCCCTATGCTCCGTCTTTTCAGCAAGAGGATGCTTAGTATGAGAGGATAGATGGATGGTCAGCGACTGAGAAGATGAAGGACAAGAAGTGCGTCCTTTGACCAGAATCATAAGGACGTCATCGGGGTTGTCCCTCTGATCTTCTTCTGTGTCCATAGCCAGTACAACTTTCATGAACTCCTCTTTGTACATCCTGGAGCTTGTGAAATATGCTTTAATGCCTCAGAAGGGATTGAGATCAGCTACTTCCTTGCGGACTTCACCATGGTCATCCGTATTATAATGACCATTGTCTGTATTACGTATTTTGCTATACGTGTACGTATTTAGACCCGTAATGCATGTCTCCTTGTTTGGTTCTGCCCAACTTGACTTGGTTCGGCTTGGTTTTGCATGGTTCAGTTTTTCTTGATTTTAATGTGAACCAAACCACTCCCACCTACCACCACCCTCTTCATTAAATATCCTACCAAACATTTCTCTCTCCTCATTAACTCTTCTTCTTCCCCACCATTACTTCTCTACCAACCTAAGAGAGTGGAAGGTTTAGGCGAGTGCATCTTGCTTCATGGAGGAAGTCCATTTTTATTGTTCCATTGTCTTCCTCATGTGTTTCTAACCCACTTTAGTACTTAGCATTTTTTATTTCCATGGTTAAATTCTTGTAAATCTGGCTTTGTGGTATTTTCGGTTTCCAAGAGTTTTGATCTATCAAACCTGCATAATCTTGTTATTTGATGGTTCCATGTTGCATGGAATTTTATTTTTGTCCAAATTTGACCTACGGGATTTTGCTGAGCCGTATGAGCATTAATTGCCCTGGCCGCATGGCCATTTATTAAATGAACCGCATGGCCTTTGCACATTTTAATACATTGGCAAGCATGCACATTCTAATGCATTAGCAAGCATTAATTGCATGCATACGTCAAGCACTTGGCCACTTGGCCGCATGTACCAGCACTTGGCCGCATGCAAATGCCAAAGTCAGCCGTATGATTATTAATGAATTATTTAATGCATGTGCTGGCAAGCTTTCTTGCATACTATTATTAATGCATGTGTTCTTTAAATGCATTAGTTAGTGCGTGGGTTAGTAAGCTCTGCTTGCATGCACATGTACAGTAGCTAGCCGCATAGGTATTATATTTTAATGCATATTCGAATGCATTCAGCCGTATAGGCATTATATATTTTAATGCATATTAGAATGTACTCAACCGCATAGACATTATATTTTAATGCATATTAGAATGCATTCAGTCGCATACCATTGTAATGCATATTTTAATGCATATTCGAATGCATTCACAGCCGCATGCCATTTTAATGCATTCTCTAATGCATTATAATGCATTCTCTAATGCATTAGTGCATTCTCTGATTCATATTAATGCATATTCTAATGCATTCCTTAATGCATTCTTTAATGCATTTGTTAGATGCATGCATGTGTACGTACATAGCTTAATGCATGGAATTGCATGCATGCACTTTGTTGCATGCATTATTTAATGTATTTTATTAGATGCATAATAATGCATGTGTTAGCATTTTGCTTGCAACTTGGCCGCATTAAGCATTTTTCTTGCAACTTGGCCGTATAACATTAGCTTGTATTTAATGCATTAAGAATAGTGAGCCGCATATGCCATAATTTTGTTGGCCGCATAAGCATGTGCATATTTTAGTGTTATAGCCGCTTTAAATTGTATGACGTTAGCGAGCATTAATTGCATGCATAACAAGCAGGTGCTTGCTTGCATTAAATCACATGGCCTTAGCATTAATTGTTGGCCGCATGCAAATGCCAATAGTGAGCCGCATATGGGAACGAAGTCAGCCGCATGCATATTAATGCATTATACTAATGCATGCAAGCATACATTTAATATATATTAATATATTAATATAATGTATATTAATATAATGTATATTAATATATAATAATATAATGTATTATATTAATATAATGCATTTAATGTATTAATGCATTATATTAATGTATTAAATGTATTTGCATGCAAGCATGCATGCTTATATATTTAGCATGCTTACATATTTTGCTCAGCCGCATATGGCCAAGTGACTGCTGGCCGCATAAAAAATTTTTCGAGGCGCATGAGTCCCCCACAGCTCTTGCCCCTTATAATATTTAATTACTAAATGTGTGCTTGTGCCAAATTAATTGTTCCCTGACACGATGGTGACCCGTTGCGGTGCACTTTTGACATGACGTGATAGTGGCCCGACGTGGCGCACTTCTGACAGTGGACATGACATGATATATATATATATATATATATATATATATATATATATATATATATATATATATATTGAAGGCTGCTGCGACGGCTAGCATGTCATGACAAGATTGGATGGCGTGGACACCGTGGATGATTGTGTTTGTACAATTGAATCGGAAATGTTTGCATTATGTCTAGGACAGGGATCCCTGAGTACCACGGTCAGGGGTACCTACTGTAAATGGCTAAGGCTAATAACTAGAATAATTCAGTAGTCATCAGAGATTTTCCCAGCTACAGGCGATCCCGTTATCCCGGCCACCATTGTTGGACTTGCAGCCTGCCGACAAATAGGGCACAAGTCTAGATTCACTGATATATGGAAAAGATCGAGGCACTGCTTAAGGAACCCAAGTCGCCTGGATAACCTGGATTAGCTGCAGGGCTTGTGGCTGGAGGAACATCTCACTGCATGTTTGTGATAACCCTAGTTAGGTAATGTAGAAAGCCGTAGTCACTGATTGGCCGGGAACGATTGTCTGGTGTAGTTTCAGTGCTCGATTATTGCAAGCTTGATCGCATGATTGTCACTTTAACAATAAAGATCAGGGGCTAAGTTCTGTTCAGGCGAAGGGTTACAACCCCGGTCCTTGTTTGGTTTAAGGGTTGTAACCGGGCTCCCGGAGCAGTTCTGAGTCCTCTCTTCGTTTATTGTATTATTGCACTCCACGTCACGCTTGTAATGTTTTACCTTACCAACAAGATTTGGAGACGGAGTTCTATTCAGGTGAAGGGTTACAACCTCGGTCCTTGTTTGGTTTAAGGGTTGTGACCTGGCTACTTGAATGGTTCCCTCGTACTCCATTATGACTGTTGTTATTCTTTTACTTCAAGTTCGTTTAACTACTTTAATATATTTTTAGATGTGTTGGTTTTAATTCTTAAGTGAAGCCTCCTTTGTGGCACTTGCTCTTTCTGGGATCTGATCCAGCTGGTTTTGTGTGGCCAGATTTCGGAGCAGCTTCAGAGGATCTACCAACCTTCCAGCCCGATGGGGACCACCAGGCGTAACCAGGGCAACGAGTGGGTTTATTTTTGCTCTCCCAATCTATTGTAAAAATTTTCATTTTTGAGGCGAGCACCTGTTAGCTCGTATTGTATACCTTATTATTGTCTGCCTACGGGCTGTAACATGATTGACAGATCCTAGGGTTTATCATGTATGACTAAACTCTTCCTAGTCCTCACATTTTGTAACGATTAGCTTCATGATCAGCTGGATATGTAATGTTTGGGATGCCTTACTATTGTATATTTGGTGATCTTGCATCTTGTAACATTACTTGCTTGCGTTGAGATTGAGACAATTAGGCTTGTTATTGACCATAGGAGACTCTTGGATTGTAGTTAAACCCTCATATATTTAGACAGTCGTGACCGTATAGTGGAGTGGATTCCATTTCATTATAGGTAGCTGGCTATGTATGCCCCTGCTCTCCAGTATTCTGGTTCTGGGGCGTTACATGGTTTAAGTGGTGGCCCATACAGGTCTTGTAAATCATGATATGTGAGGGTTTACCGAATAGATGTCTCAATCAGCTCTCGCCCTTGATCTCTGCCCGTATCTTCTAATCCCTGAGATTCTCGATCTGATCACATGCTTGTATCATTGATCTGTCTTGGTCCTTCCTTATTGTTCCCTATGTCATCTTCTTTAGCGGAATTGTTCCTGGTCCTACCGATCAGCAAGGCGAAGCACCTCCCGTGGACCAGCAGCAACAAGAAGATCAGGTCCAGCACTCAAGAGCAGCTTCCCGGGTCATGCCTCCCGGAGATCCAGAACCCCCTGTGCAGCCAGCCCAGCCCGTAGGGCAGGATGATGGAGCCTTGGTGGGACTTATCAGGGAGTTGCTTGCATCACAGGATCGTCGAGGAGATACCTTGCATCAGGCAGTAGCAGATGCTCTGGACAGAGATGGACATCACGGGAACAGTGCAGCGAAGAGTTTCAAGCGCCTGAACCCTCCATTCTTCGATGATAGTGTAGATGCTATCGCTGCTAATGCATGGTTTCAGGACACAGAGGTGATATTGGAGGCAGCAAAGACCCCAGAAGATGAGAAGGTGGTCGTGGTACGCCTGCAGTTATTGGATCTAGTCCGCAGCTGGTGGGCGGCGCAGGCCGTTGGACTAGTGGCACCTTTTGCTTGGACAGTATTCTGTAAGAGGTTCCGGACCAAGTACTTCGATGCGGTGGCTCGATACGATCTACAGACCGAGTTCACCAATTTGAAGCAGATGGGCAGGACGGTCGATGGTTATGCAGCCGAGTTTTCCAGGCTTAGTCGGTTTGCTCCCACCTTGGTGGCGACCGAGTTCGATAGAGCCCAGCGGTTTCAACAGGGACTCCACCTAGAGATTTTATTGGCGATTGAGCAGTTTGAGCATCAGACTTTTGATGCGGTATTGAGGGTAGCTAGGAGGCATGAGTATACCTCCCAGGGGATTGTGGACAGGACCGGAGGTCAAAAGCGATCTCACGGCCAGATGAATCAGTCGTCAGCACCAGCCCCGGCAGCTAGGGCTTTGACCATTGGAGCTCCGAAAAGGACAGCTTCAGTTACGTCAGTTCAACATTCAACCCTGATATATCCGCAGCAACAGAAGCAGAAGCAGTCTTCCCCCATGGGCTGCTCTTATTGTGGGAATCCTGGACATGTTGTTTCCGAATGTCGCAAGGCTCGAGGATTGTGTTTGCTTTATGGAGCGCCGAACCACAAGGTAGGGTCTTGCCCGTTCAGGACTGAATCATCACCAGCCAGTACCAGTTCATCAGTTAGGGGACCAGCCCCAATACCAGTCCAGCAGCAGTTTCCATCCCCGAGGCCGTTGCCGACGCAGATCCAAGCTTTTCAGCAGCAAAGGCCTCAGTAGTATGCCCAAGCACAAGTTCAGAATAGGCAGAGAGGATTCCAACAGAGAGGGCCGGCACCCAGAGGGCTTGGTCAAGTGTTGGCCTTAACCATAGAAGAAGAAGGAGTGGCGCCAGGTGAGGTAGTGGCAGGTACTATTCTCGTCAATACTTTTCCGGCTTCAGTGTTATTTGATTCTGGTGCATCGCATTCATTTATGTCTCCACGATTCGCGACACGGATAGGACTGGAGCCCGAGTCATTATCAGTAAGGCTCAATATACTTACTGGTAACGGTCTTGTGGGAGTAGATAGAGTGTCTTCCTCGTGTCGTATCGTGGTTAGTGGTAGAGAGTTTTCCGCTAGGCTGATAGAATTCCCGATGGCCGATTATGATGTGGTCTTAGGAATGGATTGGTTGAGAGACCAGTATGCTAGGATAGACTGCCATATTGGCAGAGTTGATTTTAGCATTCCAAGGAAGCCGGAGTTTTTTTTTTCTCGAGGCGAAGTTGAACCTACTCCTCCTGTATTGCCGATGGCCGTAGCAGCAGTGCAGTTACCCCGGATAGTCGAGGAATTTCTAGATATTTTCTCGAAAGAGCTTCCAGGAATACCGCCAGAGCGAAAGATCGAGTTTACTATCGACTTGATTCCCGGGACAGCACCAGTGTCAGAGAGAGTCTACAGGATGGCGCCGTCAGAATTGGAGATATTATACAAGATGATTGAAGAACTCAAGACCAAGGGATTCATTCGTGCTAGTGGATCGCCTTGGGGAGCCCCGATGCTTCTTGTAAAGAAGAAGGATGGTACGTCCAGATTATGTGTTGACTATCGTACCTTGAACTCAGTGGCAATCAAGAACATATATCCTCTCCCAAGGATAGATGACTTGTTTGATCAACTCAGAGGAGAGGCAGTATTCTCGAAGATTGATTTGCGGTCAGGATACCACCAGATCAGAGTCAGAGTGCAGGATATCCCGAAGAAAGCTTTCAGATCCAGATATGGGCATTGGGAGTTCCTTGTTATGACCTTTGGAGCGACCAATACGTCGGCGGTATTCATGGACCTCATGAATCGTATCTTCATGCCTTATTTGGATCAGTTCGTGATCGTGTTCATAGACGATATCTTGGTCTACAGCAAGAGTGAAGCGGAGCATGAGCAGTATCTCAGAGTTGTCCTCCAGATTCTCCAAGAGCACCAGTTGTATGCCAAGTTCAGTAAATACGAGTTCTGGCTCGATCGCATTTCATACTTGGGTCATATCATCACCAGAGGGGGAGTTGAAGTGGATCCCCAGAAGATCGTGGCTATCAAAACCTGGCCAGTGCCCAGCACAGTTGCAGAAGTTTGCAGTTTTCTTGGATTAGCCGGCTATTACCGGAGATTTTTTTCGGACTTTGCTCGGATTTCGGCGCCATTGACACAGTTGACCCGCAAGGATGTACAGTTTGCTTGTACAGCAGAATATCAGGAATCTTTTGAGAAGCTGAAGCGAGTCTTGATGACGGCACCCGTTCTCACACTTCCAGATGGGAAAGGAGGATTTTCAGTATACTGTGATGCTTCAGGCAAAGGTTTAGGATGTGTTTTGATGCAGCATGGGAAGGTAATAGCTTATGCGTCACGACAACTTCGTGATCATGAGAGGAATTACCCGACCCACGACTTGGAACTGGCAGCAGTAGTGTTTGCACTCAAGCTTTGGAGATACTATTTATATAGAGATAGGGTGAAGATTTTCACTGACCACAAGAGTCTGAAGTATGTGTTCACCCAGAAAGACCTTGACATGCGTCAGAGAAGATGGATAGAGCTGCTTGTGGATTATGATGTCAACCTGCAGTATCACCCTGGGAAGGCCAACGTTGTTGCAGATGCATTGAACAGGAGAGCCGGAGTTTATTTTCTGACAGCGCAACCAGAGTTGTTGGTGGCTCTTTAGAAGATGGGTATAGAAGTTGTCCTTCCTACCAATGTGGCATTGATGGCCAGCATGCAAGTTCAGTCCAGTATAGTTGATAGGATCATGATAGCTCAGTCCTCCGATTCTAAGCTTCAGCGGATTAGAACAGAATGTGAAGCAGGACGACGACCAGAATTATACATTCATAAAGATGGTACACTTCGGCATGGTAAGCGTCTTTGTGTACCCAGTGGAGATATCAGGCATGAGGTCATGGCGGAAGCTCACAGTTCTCAGTATTCGATTTATCCCGGTGACACGAAGATGTACCGTGATACCCGTCAGCACTTTTGGTGGAATGGCATGAAGAGGGAGATAGCTCGGTTTATCTCTCGGTATTTGCTTTGCCAACAAGTCAAGGCTGAACATCAAAGGCCAGCGGAACTTCTTCAGCCCTTGCCGATTCTAGAATGGAAGTGGGAGCATATAACCATGGATTTTGTGACTGGATTACCTAGATCCCCAGCCGGTAGAGATGCTATTTGGGTTATAGTTGACAGGCTCACGAAGGTGGCTCACTTTCTCCCGTTCAGAGTTGGTCAGTCGACAACTCAACTAGCATAGATGTATCTCCGACAGATTGTCAGATTCCACGGTGTACCAGTCCGTATCACCTCAGACCGGGATTCAAGATTTATGTCGCACTTTTGGCGTAGCTTACAAGAGAGTTTGGGAACTCACCTCCAGTTCAGCTCAGCTTATCACCCGCAGACAGATGGTCAGTCGGAGCGTACGATCCAGACTCTTGAGGATATGTTGAGATCTTGTACACTTGACTTCGGTAGTTCATGGGAAGATCACCTGCACCTGGTGGAGTTCTCGTACAACAACAGTTTCCAAGCTAGTATCCAGATGGCACCATTCGAGGTACTGTATGGAAGGAAGTGTAGATCCCCACTAGCCTGGGACGATGTTGGAGAGAGGCAGATGCTTGGTCCAGAAATGATCACTCAGACAGTTGAGGTGGTCAGGAGAGTTAGAGATCATCTTCGCGTTGCACAAGATCGTCAGCGCCATTGGCCGATTCTCATCGGCGTCCCCTTGAATTTTCTGTCGGCGACCATGTATTCATGAGGATCTCGCCTAACCGTGGCATCATTCGTTTCGACGTACGGGGAAAGCTTAGTCCTAGGTATATAGGGCCGTTCGATATTCTAGAGCGAGTAGGAGATGTGTCCTATCGTCTCGCTCTTCCGCCGTCTCTGAGTGAGGTGCATGATGTGTTCCTTGTGTCCCAACTACGATGGTATATCCCAGATCTGAGTCATATCCTGGATCATTCGGAATTGGTTATTGGTACCAACCTTTCGTATGAGGAGAGGCCCGTATCCATAGTGGATCAAAGAGAAAAAATACTCAAGAACATGACTATCAAGTTAGTCCGTGTTGCTTGGGGTCATCACTCCTTGGGTGAGTCAACGTGGGAGCATGAGGATGATATCTGATCGCGATATCCCTACCTGCTTGACTCGTGAGGTATAATCTCTTTCTTATGCCTCATGCCTCCGATTCCTTGCTTGCATGAATAATTGCTTGATTAGTGTAGCTTGTCCTTGCATCTCTAGCCTCTTGAATAAATTTTGAGGACAGAATTCTTTTAAGGTGGGTAGAGTTGTAATGACCATTGTCTGCATTACGTATTTTGGTATACGTGTATGTATTTAGACCCGTAATGCATGTCTCCTTGTTTGGTTCGGCCCAACTTGACTTGGTTCGGCTTGGTTTTGCATGGTTCCGTTTTGCTTGATTTTAATGTGAACCAAACCACTCCCACCTACCACCACCCTCTTCATTAAATATCCTACCAAACATTTCTCTCTCCTCATTAACTCTTCTTCTTCCCCACCATTTCTTCTCCACCAACCTGAGAGAGTGGAAGGTTTAGGCAAGTGCATCTTGCTTCATAGATGAAGTCCATTTTTATTGTTCTATTGTCTTCCTCATGTGTTTCTAACCCACTTTAGTACTTAGCATTTTTCATTTCCATTGTTAAATTCTTGTAAATCTAGCTTTGTGGTATTTTCGGTTTCTAGGAGTTTTGATCTATCAAACCTGCATAATCTTGTTATTTGATGGTTCCATGTTGCAGAGAATTTCATTTTTGTCCAAATTTGACCTACGGGATTTTGCTGAGCCGCATGAGCATTAATTGCCCTTGCCGCATGGCCAGTTATTAAATGAGCCGCATGGCCTTTGCACATTTTAATACATTGGCAAGCATGCACATTCTAATGCATTAGCAAGCATTAATTGCATGCATACGACAAGCACTTGGCCACTTGGCCGCATGTACCAGCACTTGGTCGCATAAAGTCAGCCGTATGATTATTAATGCATTATTTAATGCTTGTGCTGGCAAGCTTTCTTGCATACTATTATTAATGCATGTGTTCTTTAAATGCATTATTTAGTGCGTGAGTTAGTAAGCTCTGCTTGCATGCACACGTACAGTAGCTAGCCGCATAGGCATTATATTTTAATGCATATTCGAATGCATTCAGCCGCATAGGCATTATATATTTTAATGCATATTAGAATGCATTCAGCCGCATAGGCATTATGTTTTTATGCATATTAGAATGCATTCAGCCGCATGCCATTTTAATGCATATTCGAATGCATTCACAGCCGCTTGTCATTTTAATGCATTCTCTAATGCATTTCTCTAATGCATTATAATGCATTCTCTAATGCATTAATGCATTCTCTGATGCATATTAATGCATATTCTAATGCATTCCTTAATGCATTCTTTAATGCATTTGTTAGATGCATGCATGTGTACGTACATAGCTTAATGCATGGAATTGCATGCATGCACTTTGTAGCATGCATTATTTAATGCATTTTGTTAGATGCATAATAATGCATGTGTTAGCATTTTGCTTGCAACTTGGCTGCATTAAGCATTTTGCTTGCAACTTGGCCGCATAACATTAGCTTGTATTTAATGCATTAAGAATAGTGAGCCGCATATGGCCATAATTTTGTAGGCCGTATAAGCATATGCATATTTTAGTGTTATAGCCGCTTTAAATTGCATGACGTTAGCGATCATTAATTGCATGCATAGCAAGCAGGTGCTTGCTTGCATTAAATCGCATGGCCTTAGCATTAATTGCTGGCCGCATGCAAATGCCAATAGTGAGCCGCATATAGGAACGAAGTCAGCCGCATGCATATTAATGCATTATACTAATACATGCAAGCATACATTTAATATATATTAATATATTAATATAATGTATATTAATATATAATAATATATTAATATAATGCATTATATTAATATAATGTATTTAATGTATTAATGCATTATTTAATGCATTATATTAATGTATTAAATGCATTTGCATGCAAGCATGCATGCTTATATATTTAGCATGCTTACATATTTTGCTCAACCGCATATGGCCAAGTGACTGCTGGCCGCATAAAAAATTTTTCGAGCCGTATGAGTCCCCCACAGCTCTTGCCCCTTCTAATATTTAATTACTAAATGTTTGCTTGTGCCAAATTAATTGCTCCCTGACACGATGGTGATCCGTTGTGGTGCACTTTTGACATGACGTAATAGTGGCCCGACGTGGCGCACTTCTGACAGTGGACATGACATGATATATATACATTTTGAAGGCTGTTGCGACGGCTAGCATGTCATGACAAGATTGGATGGCCTGGACACCGTGGATGATTGTGTTTGTACAATTGAACCGGAAATATTTGCATCATGTCTAGGACAGGGATCCCTGAGTACCACGGTCAGGGGTACCTACTGTAAATGGCTAAGGCTAATAACTAGAATAATTCAGTAGTCATGAGAGATTTCCCCAGCTACAGGCGATCCAGTTATCCCGGCCACCATTGTTGGACTTGCAGCCTGCCGACGAGTAGGGCACAAGTCTAGATTCACTGATATATGAAAAAGATCGAGGCACTGCTTAATGAACCCAAGTCGCCTGGATAACCTAGATTAGCTGCAGGGCTTGTGGCTGGAGGAATATCTCACTGCATGTTTGTGATAACCCTAGTTAGCTAATGTAGAAAGCCGTAGTCACTGATTGGCCGGGAACAATTGTATGGTGTAGTTTCAGTGCTCGATTATTGCAAGCTTGATCGCATGATTGTCACTTTAACAATAAAGATCAGGGGCTATGTTCTGTTCAGGCGAAGGGTTATAACCCCGGTCCTTGTTTGGTTTAAAGGTTGTAACCTGGCTCCTGGAGCAGTTCTGAGTCCTCTCTTCGTTTATTGTATTATTGCACCCCACATCACGCGTGTAATGTTTTACCTTACCAACAAGATTTGGAGATGGAGTTCTATTCAGGTGAAGGGTTACAACCCCGGTCCTTGTTTGGTTTAAGGGTTGTGATCTGGCTACTTGAATGGTTCCCTCGTACTCCATTATGACTGTTGTTATTCTTTTATTTCAAGTTCTTTTAACTGCTTTAATATATTTTCTGATGTGCAGGTTTTAATTCTTAAGTGAAGCCTCCTTTGTGGCACTTGCTCTTTCTGGGATCTGATCCAGCTGGTTTTGTGTGGCCAAATTTTGGAGCAGCTTTAGAGGATCTACCAACCGTTCAGTCCGATGGTGACCACCAGGCGTAACCAGGGCAACGAGTGGGTTTATTTTTGCTCTCCCACTCTATTGTAAAAATTTTATTTTTGAGGCGAGCACCTGTTAGCTCGTATTGCATACCCTATTATTGTTTACCTACGGGCTGTAACATGATTGACAGATCCTAGGGTTGATCATGTATGACTAAACTCTTACTAGTCCTCATATTTTGTAACGACTAGCTTCATGATCAGCTGGATATGTAATATTTGGGAGGCCTTACTATTGTATATTTGGTGATCTTGCATCTTGTAACTTTACTTGCTTGCGTTGAGATTGAGACAATTAGGCTTATTATTGACCATAGGAGACTGTTGGATTGTAGTTAAACCCTCATATACCTAGACAGCCGTGACCGTATAGTAGGGTAGATTCCATTTCATTATACGTAGCTGGCTATGTATGCCCCCGCTCTCCAGTATTCTGGTTCTGGAGTGTTACACACATAGTTGAAGCATTGGTGAAGAGTTGATGGCAAGATGTTATGCTCATGCAGCCACGGTCTTCCTAATAAAGCATTATAGGAGCCATGATTGTCAATCACATAAAAGGTTACTTTCGTACGGAGATTGTCGATTTGAACTTTCTAGCGAATCTTCCCCAATGGTTCACTTCTTCCGGAATTGAATCCAGAATAGTGGTGATTGTTGCAGAGAAATTATAGACTAGGATTTTCAACGCATCCAGTAGAGTCTTCGACATGATACTGAGTGCAGACCCAGGATCAATTAGGATGCGATCGACCTTTATCGTATCGACATACCCCATGAAATAAAGAGGTCGGTCATGTCAATTATCCTCCAGAAGCATGTCATCTTGCATGAAGGTGATATTGGGGATCAGCTCCATCAAACTATGACAGTAAAAATAAACCACATGTTCCTCCTCTGGTTCCTTGAGAAGTGCTAGACAAGCGTCAGCTTGTATCAGAGCTTCGCTCAATGTTTCTCGAGTTTTCCTCGAAAGACGAAGAAGCTCGAAAATTGATAACCTCGTCGGAGTATTGGCTAGATGAGCTAATATGTCGAAGTTATACGATTTTTCTAGTGCAAGAGGTAGAATTTTTTTCAATATTTTATCGAAGCGAACTGGCTGTTTGCCTTTGTCAGCCATTGTTGGTTTGGAAGGAGATGTAGAAGCATGAAATTTTTTTAGCAAATGAAGTCCCATGCGCCCAAGACAGTGTAGCTCCATGCGCCCAGTCAGTATAGCTCCATGTTCCCAGACAGTGGAGGTCCATGCGCCCAGTCAGTGTAGCCCCATGCGTCCAAATCAGTGTAGCTCCATGCGCCCAAGACTAGCTCCCCCGAAAGGAGGGCGCACAGCCTGCGACATGGATGTGCGCCCAAGCCTGACCCATTCAAAGCCACGATCAAAACGTGCACCGAAGCACACGGCCACATCAGTCTCCACAAGCAGTCGTGCACCAAAGCATGCGGACACGTCAACACCACGACCAACCTACGATCTCGCAGCCTGTATGCGCCTACATCCTATGCTCCCAAAGCAGGACTATGCGCCCACATAAAAACCAGCGTGTTTCCTCATGTGGGCGCATAACATCATTCAAGCTCAAGAATGACTATGAAAGGGGGGCCTCCCCCCTTTTCAAAAGACAGAACGGAAAGCATTTTCAAGAGCCAAATTGCTGCACTTCTTGCCAGTGAGCCGAGAGTTAGCAATTTTCTTAGGTTTTATCCCACTTTTGTAATCGGAGTGTCAACGGAGTAAAGGAGCAACTGTTGCTCGATCTCCATTGTCCCATTCTCCAGAATTTTTTTTTGTACTCGGGGATCCTCAGCGCAGGATCTCCCAGGCGTACTCGATTTTTGGTGCCTTGCGCCAATAAAAAAAGACAACATTTTCTTCTTCTTCTTCTTCTTCTTCTTCTTCTTTTGTGTGTGTCCACAAAAATGGCGTCTCTGCTGGGGACTACCTTTTCCTCTTACGAGAAGGAGGTGACGTAATCCGATACCGATAAAGTGGGGAGTACTCAGAAGATACTAATCGTAAAGTTCGATCAGCAAGCGTTTGAAGAGATGCTCTCGAGGGACGGCTCTACTCCCTCAAAATCAGCAAAGCCAAACAAGTCTCGCAAGACTTGGCTTCCGAAGGCTCGCTGTGCATATCCTGCTAGTGTCATAGCAGATATGCAGCTGGAGGACTCTGTCACATGGGCGCATGACTCTGCCACAGAAGTTCCCTAAATGGAGAAGGCTCATACCGTTTCGGGCTCTACTAGCCAGTGACTTCTTTCCTGCACAACCAACAACAGGGTGTTCAATACCTGAGACTTGGCAAAGGAAAACACTACGATGCCAAGAATCGGGGTGTGCGACACTCTGGCCGAACCCGGTGAGGCTCACAAATAAAGGAGGCCAAACTGGAAAAAAACAGCGCTGCTCCACCAGGCATGCGCCCAAGGCCATACGCCCAAGGGAATGTTTGGGCGCAAAACCCCAACCAGAACACTTCTGTCTTCAGCAGGCTGGGCATCCAAAGCCATGCGCCCAAGGCTATGTGCCCAAGCTCTCTGGATCCATACTATGCGCCCACATCAAGGAGGCTCAGACATGCTGTCAAGGGGCATGCGCCCAAGGCCAGTCTCCAAGGCCTATGCGCCCACAACAAAAAAATAGGCCCCAATGCGTATAGCACGGGGCTGTCTTCAAGGACATCACAGAACTTAGGTGTGGGGGTTACCCCTGCACATGAACTAAGTCTGGATGCGCCTACTCTCCTTACGAACCCGCATGCAAAGCTCGACGATGCATGCAACATGGGTTGTAAGGCAAAACTCCCTTCCGCTGACTTGTGCGACATGATAAAACATAAGCGTAAAGCGAGGGAGAACATAACAATTCATAGTGCACTTCCATGCACCAGTATTGTTATCAATTGTTGTTGTTCCAAAGCAACAAGAGTGCCTCAGAGAAAATTTGTGTTTCAACGGCTACACTTCTCTGACGACGAGAAGCCACTATGTGTTTCATGCAACATGGCTTCATGGGGTCCCCCTTATGGAAGCCCCAATCAAAGACGGTGGACTAAGAACCCAACTTTCTCTCTTAGCTCCGTGAGAAGAAGAAGGAGAAGTCTACCAACAAATGGTCAATAGGCTGTCACATTCGGAGGAGTCTATATGGGCACTCGATCAAAGGCAAGATTCCGTATGGACGACGAAGATTCCCAAACCGGGGGTAGCATTCCCTCAGAATCTGAAGCAGATGACCCCCACACTGGGGGTAGCTTTCCATAGGATGGTGATCCCTCCGAATCCGATGACGACTATCTACCTCCTCTACCTGGAGATGAATGACTTATCCACTCGGAGACAAACAGTATCAGCACCAGTTGCACTGCTTCCTTTGTTTATCCTCGCTGCTATCTACATACATGGTGGACGGAGAAATACCTGAAGAAGCAAGTGATCAAACTAGCAAACGGCTAGAGGGTCTCGAAACATCATTCGCCAAGATCACTGATATGCTTACCAGTATCATGGCAATTCAAGCTGCTGGGGCTGTTCCTCCACCTCAACAAAACGTCTCGGCCCATGTTAGTCCGGCTCACAGCAACAACCCTCCTTCACTACAAAAGGAGTATCATTCCGTTGCACCTCCTCCAAATCTTGCAAATACTGGGGTGGTCCTTCGCTAACAACTCCTGACAACCGTTCAGCAGCTATTTTCTAACACCTGCTCAATCAACACGATGCAATTGATTCCCTAGTCGCTCGACTCAACAGCATCTCACACAAAGACGAGCTTCAGAAGATGGAGATATCTCAACTGTATCCCCCTGAGTGAGAGAACGCTACTTTCTCCTAACTACAAACCGCTGACGCTGAACTCATTTGACGGTTTGACTTCTCCTCGTCAGCACATGACGTACTTCAACACGCAAACTCTGCACTTGTCCAGAGATGATCCGTTCCTGTCGAAGCTGTTTATCAGCACCTTGTAGGGGGTAGGCTTCGAATGGTTATGCAGTCTGCCTTACGGGTGTATCAATTCATTCAAAGACTTGGAGAGGTTGTTCCTTAACAAGTTTTACGAGAGCGACATGCTTGTTAGTATGTCCACCCTCATCGAGACCAAGTAAAGGAGGACTGAGTCTGTCATCGCCTTCATCGAACGCTTCAGACGGCTAGCACTGAAGATGCCCTTCGGCATACCAGACTCAGAACTTATAGATACTTTTCGACATAATAGTGGACACACACACAAAAAGAAAAAGAAAATACTGTCTTTTCTTTTATTGGCGCAAGGCAGCATAAATTGAGTATGCCTGAGAGATCCTGCGCTGAGGATCCCCGTGTACAAAAAAAATTTTGGGGAATGGGACGATGGAGATCGAACGGTAGTTGCTCCTTTACTCCGTTGACACTCCGATTACAAAAGTGGGAGAAAACCTAAGAAAATTGCTAACTCTCGGCTCACTGGCAAGAAGTGCAGCAATTTGGCTCTTGAAAATGCTCTTCGTTCTCTGTTTTAAAGAGGGATGAGGCCCCCCCCTTTTATAGTCGTTCTCGAGCAGGAATGACGTTATGCGCCCATATGAGGAAACACGCTGGTTCTTATGTGGGTACATAGTCCTACTTTGGGTGCATAGGATGTAGCCGCATACAGGCTGCAAGATCGTGGGTTGGTCGTGGTGTTGACGTGGCCGCATGCTTCGGTGTACGACTGCTCGTGGAGACTGATGTAGCCATGCGCTTCGGTGCATATTTTGAACAATGCTTTGACTGAGTCAGGCTTGGGCGCATAGCCATGTCTCAGGCTATGTGCCCTCCTTTCGGGAGAGCTAGTCTTGGGCGCATGAAGCTTCACTGACCGCACATGGAGCCTCATTTAGTGGACGCATGGAGTTACACTGACTGGGCGCATGGAGCTTCATTGAGTGGACGCATGGAGTCATACTGACTGGGCGCATGGAGCTACACTTGACTTGGGCACATGGAGCTATATTTGCTGAAAAATTTTCATGCTTCTACAGGACGCATAGGCAATGGGCCATACGTTGAAAGAAGTATGGATCATCTTCTCGCGAGGCAATGGGCCATAGCACGGCTCTTCCCTTGGGTGCATAGTATTTGGCCAGCCTGTCAGGGAGATACGACTGTTGAGATTGGCCTCGAAATCCGAACTGACAGATTCGTTGGAACAGATTTTGAAGCGGTCCATCCTTCATACGTCGTCTATGTCAGCAAGGGACAATCGTATAGTATGCAGGAAGCTGATCCATCATGTGGGCGCATAGGCTGCAGTGGGCGCATAGAACACAATGGGCGCATACAACGGGTGGGCGCATAGGAAGTGGCCCATGCGTATAAATAGACCCTGAAGGAGAGAAAAAGTTCATTATTGCTTTCTTTTTGAATTTTTCAGAAAACTCTTCGTCTTCTTTCTTTGAGAACCATGTCTCCCAAGGCCGCCAAGAGATCCGCGAAGGGCAAGGGGGCTGTGTCGAGTGGTTCTCCTCCTACGGCAGAGTCCTCGGCAGTCCAGGACCCGATTTTGGGTGAGGGCATGCTTCAAAAAACAAAGTCTCGAGCGTTAATTTGCGATGCTCGGACTTCTATTCTTCCTGGGCGCTTGCGTCTATGGCAACATATTTCTGTGAGCATTACTATGCGCCTACAGAAGTCATGTGCCAACACTTTAGTGCGCTATGTGCCCGCGTGTTTCCATGTTATGTGCCCTTTAAGCTGTGGCACGTTATGCGTCCACGTACTGTCCGTGTGTTATGTGCCCACATGTCTTGTTTTGGGCACATATCCCTTTGGGCGCATAGCCTTTTGGGCGCATAGAAGCCCTTAAGAACGTAGTTTTTCTTGCGGTCTTCTAAGTCTGACTGTCTTTCTCCCCTTACAGTGAACATGTTTGTCCCAGAGCTTGGCGGTGTCCCTTTCGGTTCTGCCTGCCATGTTCTCGGTACGAGCCTTATAACCAACATGATCAGCGATGTTCAATCAAAGATCAGTCATGATCAACCTACATAGCGGGCGATCGCCCTTATTGAACAGGAAAAAACCTTTCTAAAGCAGATGCTGAATGATGAGAAGCTCGGAGGGTCGCACTGTTAGAAGAAGCCAAACTTTCTATTTGGTGACAGTGTGGGTTTTGAGGATGACGCGACGATATGTCTGGAAGAGTCTTTGGTAATTGTGTTGAATGACCCAAGAATAGGGCTGCCAACAATGAACCGCCAATACCCTCTGTCGGCATTTACTGATTTAGCTGTGCAGAGATAAATGAAATGGGACCTGACTCATGAATTGCCTGGGGTTGTTTCTGGCAAGATCCAGTTCAACTCTGGTAACCGAAAAAAGGACACATTCAAGTATGTCAAGGGTTCCTCATCTTACTCCATGAGGGGGATACAACCGGGTGTTGTACTGAACGATGTCCCGACTGATCTTCATCCCTATGTTGCTGAGACTTTCTCCAACTTGATGCTATTGAAGAGGGAGTCATATCTGGGAGGAAAAATGTGGCTGGAAACATCTTGTTTCATTCTGGAGTGACCTTACTGGATGGGTGCTCTCGACTTATGAAGCTACCCTAAAGGCTGTCGGTCTTTTCTATGCCTTGAAGGCCACTCAGTATGGCATCAAGGTTAATTGGCCGATGTTCATCTCTCTGGCAGAGTTGTACAACCATCTTACGTGCACCTTCTTAACTCCGTGCGGGGATATGGGCTTGGCTCTTCGTGAGATGCATGCGGTATCCAAACTTCCCTCGGGGACGGAGCCGTATGCAGAATATGTCTCCAGCAATGCAAAGATCTCAGATTTGAAGAAGGAGAGCTCTGATATGATGAATTTGTATAAAGAGTTACTTTGTCATTTTTTTATCTGTCACCAGACTACGAAGAAGGGTAAGACCGAGGGGTCCAACCCGCATTCGAAGTCTTGGGCCAACTATGTTTTCACCATAGGAGGGGGAATGACCTGGTCTTCTTCTCATTGCCTAAGCCTTTGACAATTTCCGAGATAGGTCGGCTGATGACAAGTCACAAAGTTGTGGATATCGAAGATAGGGACGATCCTGGGTGGAATTTCCTGATTTATTATTTCTTCAGACAAGCCGAATTCAAGATGTCAGTAAAAGCGGTGCTTGCCACTTTCCTGATGATATGGCTTCGTAACTGCGTAGTCGCTGGTGGTTCAGGGACTATTGAGAGGATCAGCCGGAAAGATGATACTTCCAGCTGTAAGGCTGGCCTTTGGACGCCGTCTTGCATTGCTTCCTACGATGGTCTGTGCCATCCAACGAGGTTTGCGTCATTTTGTTGCTAACGCAATAACATCCGGGGGCAAGAAGGACTTTGCTAGAACTGAGTTACCCTTCCATTATCTGCAGGGATGGCTGATATTGCACTGTCCCAAATTGATGAACGCTAGGATGATGACGGATTCTTTGGTGGAAGATGCCATCATTCGGAGGTACAGAGACGCTGATTGGACTATTACAGGGGTGCCTGCTTGCAGGAGGGCTTCGAGTTTTCTGTAAAATTACAAATTCTTCAGAGTATCGCCTCCATCTGGTAATGGTCTCACGGGAGACACCCTAGTAGATAAGGAAGCATTCACTACCAGCCTCCTTATTGGAGCATTCCGTTGGCTCCAGTCCATTAGGCCTTCCCATCTGGTGCTTAGGAACAGGAACCACGCATTCCTGGAGCCTTTACTTGCCAAGCCGCTTTGTGTTGACACAAAGTCACAGTCAACCAAATATTGATAGAATTGACTAAATAATACTTGTGATAATTCAATACGACACATGAAGACTACATCCATCTCAAGTCAGATGACAGCTCAGTTTTGCAAATACAAGCCATTTTTGAGTCTGTATTTTATAATTTTATTGAGTCTAGACTTATGTAAGTTAAGTTGTGCTGAGCATCTGAGACTTAACCTATACCCTACCCAAAATCCAAAAGCTCCACATACATCAAAATTAGCCCATTGGACCATAGACCTATTCTGTGCTCTGGAGATAGAGTTCGGGCCGAACTCTGTCCCCTAAAAATCAGCACCCTAATTTTTAGGGTTGGCTGGTTGCTAGTTGTCCAACAGTCAAATATTTGAAAATTTCTACCAGAATTCTAGCCGAATTCTGCCTACTGGTATCCTATAAATAGGCCATGAATTCTCCCATTTTCATTCATCCAATCTTCTCTTATCTTCTCTCTAAATCTCAATACAAGCCATAACCTTCTTCATCTACTAGCCACAAGCTCCCTAAGCCTCAAGTGCTCAGCATTTTTCAGTTAGGAGTTTGTGCAAGAGTTCAAGAAGTCGCTTGGAAAATTCCAAGCATCGCCACTGCAATCTTTGTAAGAAGTTGACGTGCTCTTCTGAAGAAAAGGCACGGGGTGTAACTACTATTTCACAAATAGTGGATTTAATCCTGAGCTAGAGTTCTCAGGCCTGGATTAGTCCTCCACGAGGGAAACCAGGTTAAAAATTGGCTGTGTTTGCGTATGCTTTCTTGCTCCTTATTTATTTTCGCATTTACTCTGATTAGTTTTACTTGTGAAAGAGTTTAAATTTTTAATTGGCTATTATCGCTATAAACTCTATTCACCCTTCTCTAGAGTTGCCATCTGTTCTTCAATTGGTATCAGAGCTCGGTTCTCTCAACAAGGACTAACATCCTAGAGCTGATCCATGGCAACCACACAATCCTTGATTTCCGATCATGGTGAAGGGCAATCCACTCATAGGCCTCCCCTATTTGATGGAACTAACTACACCTATTGGATAACTAGGATGAGTTTTTATCTCAAGTCGCTAGACTTTGACCTGTGGACCATTGTCACCGATGGTTATAAAAAGCCCGCCAGGATAGTTGTCAATGGTAATCTCGTTGAGAAATCACATGACAAATATTCTGACGAGGAGAAGAAATAGGCAAGTCTCGACGCGAGAGCTATTAATGCTTTGTTCTGTGCTATAGACAGGAATGAGTTCAACAGGGTCTCAACATGCACCACCTCTCATGAAGTATGGAGACTTCTAGAAGTGCCGCATGAAGGAACCACCCAAGTCAAGGAATCGAAGATAAGCCGTCTCACTCAAGAATATGAGGCTTTCAAGATGAAGCCAAATGAGACGATCACGCAAATGTTCACAAGATTCCTCGACATCATCAATCCCTATCTTCGCTCCGCAAACAATATTCAAATTACGAGAAGATTCGCAAGCTACTTAGGGGGCTACCAAAGATTTGGAACCCTAAGGTGACAGCCATCATAGAAGGAAATGATCTCACAACCATGTCCATAGAGACCTTGATGGAAACGCTGATGACTCATGAGCTTGACCTCAAGGACTTCGAAGAGCCTGCTCCTAAGGCTAAGGAGATCGCACTCAAAGCTCACCGACGGAGGGTTGACCCCGAAGAGACGGATGACGACAACTCAGAAGGTGATGATTAAGCTCTCCTTGTCTGCAACTTCAAGAAATTCCTTCGCTTCAACCGGAGAAAGAAGGAACCACAAGAAGACGACGAAGAAGAGCCAACCTGCTACGGTTGCAAGAAGATGGGACACGTCCGAAAAGACTGTCCATTCTTAAAGAAGAGCAACCGTTATGAGAAACCATACAAGAAGACTTCCTCAAAGAAATATGCCAACATGAGCATTTGGCATGAAAGTGAAGCTAGTGAATCCAAGGAAGAAAAGGACTCTCCTCAAGACGCTGCAAACGTGTGCCTAATGGCAACGTCCGACAAGGTATCAAACGAAACTCTTGATGACTTCACTTTTGATGAACTTGGTGATGCTTTTACCGATTTACTTGATGATCATAAAAAGGTCATTGATAAATATAAACATGCCAAGGAAAAGATCAAAAGTCATGAAGTCAAAATTCAAAGACTTTCTTTACTGCTTGATAACATTAGGGACACTTCACCCACGGATGTCACAAATGAGGTATCTAAGCTTAAAATAAGCTTACATGATGTCGAAGCACGCATTGAACAACAAACACAAGAAATCACGGCACTCAACACGGAGCTTGCAGAAGAAAAGAGTAGACACAATATTTCTATTACTAAGATATATGGTTTGAATGCTAAGGTTACTGAACTGCAGGCTGTCTCTAAGAAATTAGAGACTAAATTGGGAAAATATGTTGCTCAACCTCAAACCCAATCATATGAGACACACACAAAGCATGACACTACTCATATTAGTCAACCACGTCATCCACCTGCAGCTCATAATCATGCTTACATATACACACACTTTTATAATGCACACAAACCACATGTACGTAGAAATAATCATCATACTACACATAGATACAACCATCAGTATGTTGCACAAAATCACCATCACTCTACACATAAACATCATCACCATACTATTCCATATAGACATCATCACCATGCTATTCCTTATAGACATTATCACCATACTGCTCCACATCACTCTACATATAGACATCATCACCATGCTAACTCTACATATCATCATGCTACTCCATATCACTCTACTCATAGACATCATATGCATGCTCCTAACATAAATAGGAATGTTATATGTACTTATTGTGGTTTACATGGACACATTTCACCACAATGTAGAATTAGAAGATTAGTAGATAGAAAGATATATGCATGGTTTCCAAAAACTAACTTTTTAGGACCCTCAAGAACATGGGTACCAAAGGTCACATCTACTCTTGATGTAGGTGGACCTTCCCTCCTCAACTAAGAGTAAGTGGATTCTCGATAGTGGATGCTCGCGGCATATGACGGGAGACGCAAATCTTTTCGCATCACTATCGATGAAGAGAGAAGGATATGTATCCTTCGGTAACAACCTAAAAGGGTATATTATAGGTAATGGTATTATTGGTTATCCTCCCTCACCCGTAATAAAGGATGTCTGCCTAGTGACCGAGTTAAAGCATAACCTGCTCAGCATTAGTCACCTTGCTGACCATGGATATGACATTAACTTTGGACAAAACAAATGCCTTATTTATGATAGGTCAACGAGAGACATTGCTTTTGAAGGAGTAAGAGGGGATAATATTTATATTTTTTATTTGTCTATAGATACTAACAATGCAGGTAGATGCCTATATGCTTATAAGGATGAAAGATTATTATGGCACCAGCGTCTTGGTCATGCCAACATGGATACTATATCCAGGCTATCGACTAAGAAGCTAGTTAGAGGCTTGCCCGATATCACATTCAAAAAGGACACGGTATGTGCCGAATGTGAATTGAATAAGGCAACTAAGTCCTCATTTCATTCCATAAACTCTGTAAGTACTACTAGACCTTTGCAACTTCTTCATATGAATTTATTTGGCCCTAGTAGAGTAGCCAGTCTTGGTGGAAAACTCTACGCCTTTGTTATTGTTGATGATTTTTCTAGATTTACTTGGGTTTTCTTTCTTACAAATAAAAGTGATGCTATTTCGGTTTTTAAGATTTTTGCAAAGAAAGTTCAAAACGAAAAAGGCTACATGATTACTCGAATCCGAAGTGATCTTGGAGGCGAATTCGAAAATACAGATTTTAAAAAGTTTTGTGATTCTAATGGTTTTGATCATGAATTTTCTTGTCCAATAACTCCTCAACAAAATGGTGTTGTGGAGCGAAAGAATAGGACTCTTGGCGATATGGCTAGAGTCATGTTGAACAAGTTTTCACTTCCGAAATACTTTTGGGCTGAAGCTGTCAGTACAGCATGCCACATTTTAAATAGGGTGCTTATTCGTCCTATTACGAAGAAAACACCCTATGAGCTTTGGTTTGGAAGAACCCCAAATGTTTCTTATTTTAGATTTTTGGTTGTAGATGTTTTATCCTTAACACCAAAGACAACTTAGGCAAATTTGGTGCCAAAGCTGATGATGGTATTTTTCTTAGCTATGCTGCCAAGAGCAAGGGATATAGAGTTTTTAACAAACGTTCATTAATTGTGGAAGAGTCTACAAATATGACTTTTGATGAAGATAACAGTGCAGCAGCTACTCTTGATGATGATGCTGAGCCATCAACTTCTACTCCAATAAATACCACAACCGAAACCAATTCTCTGGAGGGTTTGCCAAAGAAATTCTCTTTCAAGCCGTCACATCCAGAAAATTTGGTAATAGGCGAGGTTTCACGTAGAGTAACTACTAGATCATCATTAAGAGACTCTATTGCTAGCACTGCCTTTATTTCATAAATTGAGCCGAAAAACATTTTAGAAGCTTTTAATGATGAATTTTGGATTTCTGCTATGCAAGAGGAACTCAACCAATTCGAGAAGAGCCAAGTATGGGAACTCATTCCTAGACCGGCCAATAACTTGATCATTGGCACTAAATGGGTTTTTAGAAACAAAGTAAATGAAGATGGTTCAGTCACACGCAACAAAGCTCGTCTAGTAGCCCAAGGATACAACCAAGAGGAAGGTATCAACTACGATGAGACGTATGCTCCTGTTGCTAGATTGGAATCCATTCGGATGCTTTGTGCATTTGCAAATTTTTAAAATTTTAAATTATTTCAAATGGATGTTAAAAGTGCTTCCTTGAATGGATTTATTAAGGAGGAAGTTTATGTGAAACAACCTCTTGGCTTTGAAAATCACAAATTTCCCGACCATGTTTTCAAGCTGAAGAAAGCGCTATATGGTCTCAAACAAGCCCCTAGAGCTTGGTATGAACGGCTAAGCAATTTCTTACTTGAGAAAGGTTTTTCTAAAGGGAAAATTGACACCACACTTTTCATAAAATCTTTTAAAGACACTATTCTCTTAGTCCAAATATACGTAGATGATATTATATTTGGTTCTACTGATGAAACCCTCTGTCAAAATTTTGCCAAGTGTATGCAGACCGAGTTTGAGATGAGCATGATGGGGGAGCTCAACTACTTTCTTGGACTGCAAGTCAAACAAATGTCAAATGGAACTTTCATCTGTCAGTCGAAGTATACAAAGGACATGCTGAAGAAATTCGACCTTGACAACGTCAAACCAATCAGCATTCCAATGGCTACTACAACTAAACTAGAACCAGTTGAAAGCGACAAACCCGTGGACCAACATAAGTATCGAGGTATGATAGGCAGTCTACTCTATTTAATTGCTAGTCGTCCTGATATTATGTTTAGCGTTTGCCTGTGTGCTAGATATCAAGCAAATCCTAAGGAATCACACATGACTGCTGTTAAGCGTATCTTTCGATACCTTAAAGGTACGGTTACAGTGGGCCTATGGTATCTCAAGTCAACATCATTTGACCTCATTGGTTACTCTAATGCTGATTTCGCCGGATGCAAGGTCGACCGTAAAAGTATGAGCGGTACGTGTCATTTATTAGGAAAGGCTTTAGTCTTTTGGTTTAGCAAGAAGCAGAATTCTGTCGCACTATCCATAACAGAAGCTGAATACATAGCAGCTGGGCATTATTGTGCACAAATTCTGTGGATGAAGCAAACCCTTGAAGACTACAATTTATCTTTTATGCACATTCCAATTTTTTGTGACAACACTAGTGCTATAAATCTCACTAAGAACCCCATTTGTCACTCACGTACGAAGCAAATTGAAATACGTCACCACTTTTTGCGTGATCATCAGCAAAATGGCATGATTAACTTAGAATTTATTGACACTGATCATCAGTTAGCAGATTTCATTACAAAACTATTAGCCGAAGAGCGCTTCAATTTTTTTTGTCATGAACTTAGAATTTTGGATGAAGCTGTTATAAATTAAAATAAACCTGCGTAAATATCGAGTATGTCATGATTCTCTTATGATGAACTTGCTATGGGTACAAGCCGAAAGGGCCCTTCTGACAACAAGGCGTAAAAGCCTAAGCGACACGGTGCATTAGTCCTCAGGACTACCGCTAGCTGGGATCCGGCCCCTGCAGCTAACCCATGGCAACTTCAAAATATTGAATTATGATATAATTCCTTTTTTATTACACGGTTCATTTTTATTTATCACTGGTTGACATACTAATTTTTTAACTTCACCTTGCTGCTTCAAGTTCACTCTCTGTCAATCTTTGTTTATCACTTGGATCTTTCCTTGTATTTATACTCTTTGTATTTTGGTCTTTCTTGCTTAACCAATTTTCAGCCTGATTCCAGTTCTGTCACCAGAATTCGGAATTCGGGCCGAACTCTGCCCTTACCGGAGTTCGGGCCGAATTCGGTCTGGCTGTCCCAGAACTGGGAACAGCCTCAGCCGTTGATCAAATTATAGATCAAATGGCCCATATTGATTCCGACCAATTGAAACCCTTCTCTTATATTCGGGATTTCTTCCTTCTTCTCCTCCATTGCCACCTTTTCTACTTCTCCAAACTCTTTTTCTCAAAACCCTAACCCTAATTTCTCCTTTCTAGAGCTCATCTCTTCCCCAAACTCAAGGAGAAGGCCTCTCTTTCAATTCTCCTTCATTGTTCATCACTACTTTGAGGTATACTTCAATACTTTTCTATATCTCAATTTCCTTCATTATCTTTATTGTGTCATGGCTCCACGTTTCTTCAATCGCGGGAAGAGACTTCGGACTGAGGGAGCATCCTCGTCGAATGCTCCTCCTCGCGTTGAACCGCCCGTTGCACCGGCCGTTGAACAACAACCACCTATCCATCCGTTGTTCAATCCTCCACGTCCACATGACCCAAACACTTTTGACGACCGAATATTTGTATCACTCGACGCATCAAATAATTGGTTTAGTGATTTTCGAACACGTCCGGTGTTTGCGGGACACCCTATCAATTTTACTATTTTCTCTCAATATGATGCACTTTTTCATGACCTTTGCCTTGACGAACTTGTCACCACAAACTCGGTCATTTATCGTAGTGCTATTCAAATGTTCTACTGCAACCTAACCCACGATGATACACAAATTTATTCACGGGTTGCGGGAATTGATATCTCTTTTGACGATTTCGATTTGGCCGAATACCTTGAACTCCAAGAGCCAAACTCATGGGAAAAGCTTGTTGAAGCTTGATTATTTCAACTTCCCGATGGGTCTTCACTTGAAAGCTTCAAGGATGAATTGTGTACCCCGAACACGCATCCTCGTAAGCTTTTGGCCAAATATCTCAATCCCTATTTCTATGAACTTCTTCGGATTATCTTTAACACCATTCTACCCAAAGCGGGTTCCACCGATGAAGTCACCTACTTTGAAATCTCGGCCTTATATCACCTCCACTTTCATGTACTATTTAATCTTCCTCGTACAATGATGGATTGGATGATTAACTCTAGGAAGAAACCAAGGTCCTTGGTTTATGCTTTGTATCTTCCTATAGTATTTCGTGCGTTTTGCATACCACTTGATGAGTGTCCGTTCTTACCTGCCCCTGCCTTTCTTTCTAAGGCATGGAGGCTTCAGGCAGCCGTTGGCTCACCAGTCATGTCTGAGCATTCAGATGATGAGCCAGATGCACCTCCTTTGGGACAGGATCCTCCTCCTGCCACTCTCGAGTCTCTTCAGACCATACTCTGTGATCGTTTCACCTTGGAGGATGATCGCTGGACTCAGCTGGATTACCGGACTACCTTGCAGATGAGTGCTATCAACAACTCGCTGCACGACATTCGGTACTCCATGTCTCACCATCCTTCCATGCCTATCCCTATGGAGCGGGACCCCGGTCGTGAGGGCTATCGTATCGATGACCCTTGGGTCATTCGCTACTTGGATCCAAATGTAGCCTTCGTGGACCCTCGTCGTTCCTTTACTGATCCATCAGACGCCGCTGGGCCTTCACGAGCTCGATGATGGATATGGACTGCTATTTGCTGCTGCTACTGAGGATCATAGCTTATGTTTCTTTCTGCACTTTGGATTTTAGTTACTTTTATGCACTTTTGATTGTATTAGACTTATTATGAGTTATGACTCTTAAGACGTTTAGTCGTTATATCAGTTTATATACAGTTTCTTCTCTTATCTTTTGGTGTGTTTGCTAGTTATTAATTGTTTATTGTTCATTGCTAAATGCCAAAAGGGGGAGATATTTGTATATTCCATATTATTTTTTGTCTCTGTATCTGTGCTTTTGGGAGAAATGTTCTTATCAGGCCAACAGGATTCAAAACATTGATTACGGGGGAGCTATTTTTTAAGCTCGACATTGATTATGGAGGAGCTTTACTACTTTTTGTCCTTAAATGTATCCAGGTATGAATATTGAATATACAATTATTATTTTGTCAATTATCAATATGGGGGAGATTGTTGACACAAAGTCACAGTCAACCAAATATTGATAGAATTGACTAAATAATACTTGTGATAATTCAATACGACACATGAAGACTACATCCAGCTCAAGTCAGACGACAGCTCAGTTTTGCAAATACAAGTCATTTTTGAGTCTGTATTTTATAATTTTATTGAGTCTAGACATATGTAAGCTGAGTTGTGCTGAGCATCTGAGACTTAACCTATACCCTACCCAAAATTCAAAAGCTCCACATACATCAAAATTAGCCCATTGGACCATAGACCTATTCTGTGATCTGGAGACAGAGTTCGGGCCGAACTCTGCCTCCACACAGAGTTCGGACTGAACTCTGTCCCCTAAAAATCAGCACCCTAATTTTTAGGGTTGGCTGGTTGCTAGTTGTCCAACGGCCAAAGATTTGAAAATTTCTACCAGAATTCTGGCCGAATTCTGCCTACTGGTATCCTATAAATAGGCCATGAATTCTCTCATTTTCATTCATCCAATCTTCTCTTATCTTCTCTCTAAAGCTCAATATAAGCCATAACCTTCTTCATCTACTAGCCACAAGCTCCCTAAGCCTCAAGTGCTCAGCATTTTTCAGTTAGGAGTTTGTGCAAGAGTTCAAGAAGTCGCTTGGAAAATTCCAAGCATCGCCACTGCGATCTTTGTAAGAAGTTGACGTGCTCTTCTGAAGAAAAGGCACGGGATGTAACTACTATTTCACAAATAGTGAATTTAATCCTGAGCTAGAGTTCTCAGGCATGGACTAGTCCTCCACGAGGGAAACCAGGTTAAAAATCGGCTGTGTTTGCGTATGCTTTCTTGCTTCTTATTTATTTCCGCATTTACTCTGATTAGTTTTACTTGTGAAAGAGTTTAAATTTTTAATTGGCTATTATCGCTATAAACTTTATTCACTCCCCTCTAGAGTTGCCATCTGTTCTTCACTTTGCACGGCAATTCAGCTATAGTCAGCTTCTCTTCGGCAATCCCAGTCCTCATCTCCAGTCGATAGGAAGTCTGATCGATCGGGCGCGTGCATGGGGCTACTACAACGGTGGATGTACAGGGGCAATTTTTACACTGCCCGACGATAAACCCGACACTCACATGCTCTTTGCTGCTGCTAAGTTCTATATCCAGGTCAATACCTTTCTTTCTGGGTACGACCGTGAGCATAGTTTTGTATCGGGGACCAAGCTTGCCCCTATCCTTGCTGATATAGGACGAGCACATACAATGGGGGGTAGTAGGAAGGAATGCGTTGTGCCCACAATTGAACCAACTATAGTGCCGCAACAGAGGGTCGTAATTGAAAAGCCTGTCATTACAGCGCCTCGGAGGGAGAATACTGAAGAACCTCTTCCTACCGTTCCTCACAAGAGGAAGGCTCCCTCCGAGCCGGTGCCACGGCCAAAAAGGATAAAGGTGGTTGTTCCCCGGAGGAAGAAGGTTATGGACGTGGGTGCCGGCTCGCCTCCTCCCAGAAGATCTTTTCGGCAGACGGTGTTACAGGCCGCTGCCATTCGTGGGGTAGACCCTTTCTTAGACTCCGTAGCTGCTCTGATCAAGCCTCTGGAAGTTTTCTTACCTTTGCGTTTGTCCTTTGCACAGGACCCCAAAGTCGAGGCAGAGGTGGGTGCCTCCTCCTTTGAGGAGGTGGAGGTGGCAAAAATGTCCCCTGCTCGTCCTCGATTGTTGGATGAGGGCGGGACTTCTTCGGCTGCAAGGCCTGAGTGACAGGATGAGCCGGAGGAAGGCCCAGACCCTAATGGTGGTCAGAAGATCAGTTTCTCCTATGACATATCTGTGGGAGATATGTTTGCAATAGGAGCTGCGATGAAAGAGCTGGACGAGATCCAATTCCAATCAGCTCATCCTCCTGCGGGTATGTTGCCTTTGTGCCTCTCTTCGGATGATATCTTTAGACTTCGATTTTGCGTGCTTCTCATGAGGATGACCACATCTGTGCGTTCCCTTGTAGACAAGGAGAAAGAACCCCTTGTGGAGATGGTCTCCGCCATTAGGAGAGGGATAACAGTTGTTCCTGGCCCCTCCAAATCTGCTATTGTGGAGGGAGCTGTTAGTGAACCGGTATTGGCTTCAGAAAGAGCGGTCGAGCAGCCTGCTGAGGGGCTGTTGCGGACTTCGTTCCATTTCCGAATGAGCTTGTGGAAGAAACCAGGCCCGATGCTACTCGGGGCCTTGACATTATTCCCCTTAAACAGTCCAGGTCTGCTCTTGGTTTCCCTGAAACTAAGGTTGACGGTGCAGTCCAAGTTGGAGTTGAGCAAGCCGAAGGTACGAATTTACAACCTTTTCGCATCTCCCTCCGTCTTTTTCTGGTTACTGATGTATATATTGTTTTCTCTGTCAAGTTCAGCTTCTTGTCAAGCGTTTCCTCCAGAAGTGGAAGAAACTTTCCAATCCTCTTCTCCGACGACCTCCACCGAAGATGAGGAGATGGCCCAGGAAGTTATCAAAACTTTCTACTCTGTGTTGAAAATGAAGCTTCCTGGAGTCTTGAATTGGAACGCCGCCTTCGGCCCTGTGAAGGCAGTTGCGGAGTGTCAGGTAGCGGCCCTCGAGAGCATAGCCGGGTATGAGCAGTGGGCCAACACTCTGAGGAAGGTCTTGAATGACCTGGAGGGTCAGGTGGCCAGGGTCCGAGAAGTCAAACAACGGAGTCCGACGTCACTGTTCCGCACAGAGGACGAGGCTTTGATGATAGCTCTTGCGGAGGAGAAGGCTACCTTTCAGGCAAGAAAGGACACCCTCGTTCAAGAGATTAGCGAGTTGGCTGACCAGTACAGCCAGTTCAACGCTGCAAGTGAGGCATGTGCTGCCTTGAAGAACAGGCTGGCTATGCAGATCACTGAGAAGTACAATTATATTACGCAGATCAGGAACGAGATCGCCCAGTTGGAGCTGACTTGAGAGCGGCATCATCTGAAGAAGAGGATTATCTGTCCCAGGCTGCCATGACTGCCACCACTTCTGCCCGTTTAGAAGAGCAGCTGGCGAAGTTGGAGAGGGAGCATCAGAGTCTGATCCTCTTTGAAGATGAAGCCGCTCGTCAAGAAGAGGCATGACGTCGAGTGCTGTGAAGTCTGAAGATGAGATTGCAGATCTGAGGGATAGCATCAATCACCTGTGTATCACGTAGATTTTTTTGTAACTCTTTTTTTTTGCCGTCACGGCTCTTGTACCTTTTTTCCGTCTTTTGATAGACGTTTAAGTACCGAATAAAGAATCTTTTCAGAAGTGAATGTGGTTTTGCGAAATATCGATGCTAGAGGTAATATGGACGTAGCAAGGACATCTCTGATGGGTATTCTGCTGGGGAAATTTTATGTGGACCCATTATTCGTTTTATATTCGAATGATTCGAATATAGATAATAAGTTGAAATGAAGCTGATAATAGAGGTAATATGGATGTAATAGCAGAGGATGTTCTATATCTGACCAGAGGTAATATGGACGTGGAAAGATATATAGCATTAGGGAGGAGTGGATAGTTCAGAGGTAGTGTGGACATGACTATCTTTGATGAATGCTTTGCTCAGAGGTTCTGTGGATGTGGCAAAACATTTGTTCATTCCGCTGGGGAAATAATTATCGGAAAATAATTCAGAGGTAATAGGGACGTGATTTGTTTTCGTCAAACCGAATTTGGACGGAGTCAAAAACGGAAATGATTCCACTGGAAAAATATTTAGAGGACCTATTATCCAGGGCGTATTCAAGACTCTTGAAATACGGATAATAGTTAGATAGTTTTTTTTTTGAATCATATAAACATCGTACTATACTTTTACATGACTAAACATATGTGAACATTATGTAAAAGAGGCTACACATAGTATTTCTTCAGGAACTTGCCGTTGATAGGCATCTTAAGCAAGTCACCGTCAGGCTTGGTCAGCCGGTACGTGCCGTTAGAATGCACCGATTCTATGACGAAATGACCTTCCCATTTAGGCTAGAATTTCCTTTTTGTTTTGTGCGCCATGACCATCGGTCTTCTCACTGCTAGGACCAGATCACCGACTTAGAAGATCCTTTCTTTCATATTTTTGTTGAAAGCTCTAGAAAGGCGTGCTTGGTATAGCTCAATGCGCTACTAAGCTAACAAGCATTTTTCTTCTAGCGCTTCGAGCTCGTGGAGTCGCAGATAGCTTTCTTCAGTAGACAGCTCGCTGGCTAAGGCTACATGAAGAGATGGAATCTGGATTTCTAGGGAAAGAACTGCTTTGCTCCCATAAACCAGAGAGAATGGCGTATTTCCCGTTGGAGTCCGGACCGTTATATGATAGGTCCATAGACATTCAACGAGCTTCTCGTTCCATTTGCGCCTATTTGAAGACACGAATTTCTTGAGAAGTTTTATGATGGTTTTGTTGAAGGCTTCTGCTAGCCCGTTAGCTACTGGATTATAGGCAGTAGAGGCTACATTCTGGATTCGATTATTGTCGCAGAACCGTTAAATTCATGGCTTGCAAACTGTGGACCATTATCGTGGATGATCCTGCGAGGTAGGCCGAAGCGATAAATGACGTGATGTTTGATGAAATTGATCACGTTTGACATCTTCACTTCGGTGAGCGGTATAGCTTCGCCCATTTGGAGAAGTAATCAGTTATAGCTAGGATGAACCGATGTAGTTTGGAGGATAGCGGGCTGATTGGTCCTATGACGTCCATGCCCCAAGCTTCAAATGGCCAAGATGCTGCCGTTGGGTGTAGAAACTCCGAAGGTTGATGAATAAAATCGGCGTGGAACTGGCAAGCTCTCCACTTCTTTGCATATACAACAGCATCCGCTATCATTGTGGGCCAGTAATAACCCATTCGTTTGAGATGATCTTGTAATTTGGGGCCTGGTTGATGTGCACCACAAACTCCATCATGAGCCTCCCAGAGTGAATGCTTGGCTTCTGTGTCTGATAAGCATCGTAACAGTAGCACATCATAAGAGCGTCGGTACAGCATCTTGGTAGCTGTATCGTAGTAAAATCTGAGGGATCGCCTTTGGATAGATACTACTTCCTTCGGGTCCTCGGGGAGGATTCCATAGACAATATAGTCTATGAAAGGAAATCTCCAGTCTTTAGCATCGACGTTTGTTTCCGCTGCATAATTGTGATGAATATGCAAGGCATCTTTCACACAGAATAGTTCTCGACCAGACACTGTGATCGACTGCTGTGTATTGGTAGAAACGGTCAAGGAAGCAGCGAGACCGGCTAGAGCATCAGCTTCTATATTCTGTAGTCGAGGCACGTGCTCGATGAAGAATCCAGCGAAAGTAGACGCCAGCTCGATTGTTGCTCTGTGGTAGGGGATGGGATCTTCGTAGCGAACTTCATAATCCCCTCGGACCTGACTAACTATTAGCTTGGAACCGCCGTAAGCCTCTAGATAGTCAACTCCCAGTTGCTTCGCCAGTTGCAGGCCGATTAATAGGGCATTATATTCGGCCACGTTGTTGGTGCATGGTTCCATGAGAGAATATGCATGGTGTATAACCAGATGATCAGGTGACACGAGCACGACACCTACTCCAGCCACGATATTTCCTTCGGGTCCTGTTCTTGATGCACCGTCAAAGAACATTCGCCAAATGGGGATTTCTTCAGTTGCAGTGTTAGACTCCACCACTTCGTTGGGGATTTTGTCGTAGAGTTTGGACGATTCCGGCACCGGATGAGCTGCTAGGAAATCAGCTAATGCTTGGCCTTTTACTGCCTTCTGAGGAACGAAGATCATATCGTACGGAGTCAACAGCATTGTCCATGTAGCTAAATGGGAATTGAGAGAGCCCGGTTTAGTCATGAGTATTCTGAGAGGGTTGACTTTAAATATAATATGGATAGTCTGTCTAGACACATAGTGGCGTGTCTTCTGGATAGCAAATACTAGTGCATGGCATTCCTTCTCCACCGGTGTGTATCTGTGCTCGGCACCCACCATTGTGCAGCCGAGGTAGTAAATAGCCTGTTCATGGCCGCCTTCGTTCTTCTGAGCTAACAGGGCGCCGAGGGAATGGTCCATAGCACGGATATATAGTAAGAAGGGCTTCCCCATTATTGGAGCTACCAATACTGGAGGGCTTGTAAGATACGCTTTGATGTCGTCGAATGCACGTTGACATTATTCGGTCCAGACGAAAGATACGCCTTTCTTCATGAGCTGAGTGAATGGTTGACACCTTCCAGAGAGGTTCGAAATGAATCGCCTGATGTAGGCTTGCCTTCCTTGTAGTCCGCATAGCTCTTTGAAGTTTTTTGGAGGGTGCATGTCGAGAATAGCCTTCACTTTCTTCGGGTCCAGATGTATACCCTTTGAAGTGATGACGAAACTAAGGAACTTGCTGCTAGAGACTCCCAGAAAAGACTTGGTTGGATCTATCTTGAGTTGGTGTGCACGCATTAGTTCGAACACCGTTCTCAAGTCTTAGAGGTGGTTGCCCTTGAGACGACTTTTGACTGCGATATCGTCTACGTAGCACTCCACAGTTTACGCAAATGATCGCAAAAAATTATGTTCATGGCTCGCTGGTATGTTGTCCCTGCATTCTTCAATCCGAAGAGCATCACCGTATAGCAGTATACCCCCAATGGTGTTCAAAAAGATGTGTGCTTCTCGTCGTCGGGGAACATCTTGATCTGATTGTAGCCTGAAAACCCATCCATAAAAGACATCTGCTCGAAGCCGCACGTATTATCGATCATCACGTCAGTGATTGGTAGCGGGAACTCGTCTTTCGGGCATGCATAGTTCAAATCACGGTAGTCGATACAGACTCGAACTTTATCGTTCTTTTTCATGACTGAAACGATGTTTGGAACCCAGTCTGGGTGTTGTTCCTTGAGAATGAATCCACTAGCAATGAGCTTCTTGACTTCATTCTCGATGGCTTCCATAACGTCTGGTCGGAATCGTCGTTGTTGCTGCTTCACTGGCTTAACTTTAGATGAAATGTTTAGACGGTATACGATGACTTTAGGATCCAAGCCTGGCATGTCTTCATAGCTCCATACGAAGACGTCAATGTATTCTCTTATAAGCTGTATAAGAGATTGGCGTTCATCGCCGATAGACTTTTGCTGATGAAGATTGATTTGAAGGATGCTTCATCTCCTAGATTGACTTGGATGACATTGCCTTTGGTAGGTAGTTCCCGTTGTTCGAAGCGCAGCTCCTACCTGGTGTCCATCTTTTGAGCCCATTGTTCGAGTTCGATTGATTGGACATCTTCTGTAATTTTTTCAGCGTAAACCATGTTGACGGACAGAGTTGCTTTGAACATGTCGCCGATGCTGGAGTCTGAGTCCCAGAGGGAGAAATCAGAAGAATGAGAACAACGATTGGCTTCATTATCTGATCTTTCGGGAGTTGTTGGAGGAGAGACATAGCCCGAACCAGCACCGCTTCGTTGGTAGTAGTTCTCGGGTTTGCCGGGGGGAGCAAAGTGTCGTATTGGCAACCGTCGCTGTCACGCCCCAGAACCAGAATACTGGAGAGCGGAGGCAGACATAGCCAGCTACGTATATTGAAGTGCAACCCACCTCGCTTTACGGTCACGGCTGTCTAGATACATGAGGGTTTACTACAAGCCAACAGTCTCCTAAGGTCATGAACAAGCCTAGTGTCTCAATCACAAGCAAGTAAGTAAAAGTTACAAGATGTATGATCATTAAATATACAATAGTAAGGCGTCCCAAACATTACATATTCAGCTGATCATGAAGCTAGTCGTTACAAAATGTCAGGACTAGCAAGAGTTTAGTCATACATTATCAACCCTAGGATCTGTCAATCATGTTACAGCCCGTAGGCAAACAGTAAGTAAAGTGCAACCGAGCTAACAAGTGCTCGTCGGCTAAACGCCTCAAAAGAATATTTTTACAATAGAGTGAGAGATTAAAATAAACCCACTCGTTGCCAGGGTTCCGTCTAGTGGTCACCATCTGGCTGGAAGGTCGGTAGATCCTCTGGAACTGCTCCAAAATCTGACCACACAAAACCAGCTGGGTCAGACCCCAGAAAGAGCAAGTGCCACAAGGAAGCTTCACTTAGGAACTAAAACCAGCAATCAGCACAAGAGTATAAAAGTAAGAACTGGAAATAAGAAAATACATCAGGATGATATACGACGAGATGACCATGGAACTATTCAGATAAGCAGGTTACAACCCGTAAACCAAACAAGGACCGGGGTTGTAACCCTTCGTCTGAACAAAACTTGGAATTCTCACCATTTATCGGTAAAATAAATACAAGCAATCTGGTCATGCAGTAACCTGGAACAGGATCAGGACAAGACTAGACTGGTTAGACTCCATCCAATCATTTTACGGCCAAGCAAGAATTACGGCTTGATACTTTAACTAACTAGGGTTGTCACAAGCCTAATTACTAACAAGATGCAGCGAGATTATTCCACATCCACAAGCCCTGCAGACCATCCAAGTTACCCAGGACGAAAATTAGGGGTTGAATTCAGGTAGGTACATCGTCCACGAAATGCATGTACCCTTAGGTAGCTTGAAGGGTGCAACACATGACAGTGTGCTGGAAATGTGCCCTACTCGACGGCAGGCTACAGATCCCAGGAGCGCCCAGGTAACGAGATTGCCTGTAACTGGGAAATCTCTTCATGACTAATGTATTAATCTAGTTATTAGTCCTTAGTTCATTTCAATAGGTACTCCTGACCGTGGTACTCAGGAGTTTCTGTCCTAGACATGATGCAAGACAAGACTGGTTTATTTGTACAAGCACAATCGCCCACGGTGTCTAGGTTATTTATACAGGTCATGCCATGTTAGGTAGCCGTCGCAGCAGCTGTTCAAGATAATTCATGTCAGGTTATCATGTCAAGTATACTAGTCAGGAGTGCGCCACAACGGGCCACTATCATGTCAGGTTCAATTATCACGTCCAAATATATCAAGTAAATTCGTGATTATCAAGTTCATGACAAAAGGCGTAAGGATATAAAATGGACGTAAAAATATATAATAAAATATCAATACACAGGGCTATAGGAGAGCCACGCGACTAAGGCATATGCGGCCAGGAATGATCTCATGCGGCTGGGAAGAGAACAGCCCATACGGCTAAATAGGGTCAGGCGCATGCGGCTAAAAGGGAAGGGCTTATGCGGTTGCAGGGTATCAGTCATATGCGGCCAGCGGTAAGGAAGGCAAGGGCGCATGCGGCTGACGGGAAGCAAGTCCATGCGGTCAAGGGAGCAATGCCTATGCGGTCAAGGGAGGCAAATCCATGCGGCTGGCTGGGTTCGGCCTTATGCGGCAGTGGGAGACGGCGGCCTATGCGGCCAGCGAGTGCTCAAGTCAATGCAGCTCAGGGTGGGCGGAGTCCCATGCGGTAGCGGGGAGCAATTCCTATGCCGCTCAGAAGGGGAGAGTACTCATGCGGCTGGGAAGATGCTGTACATATGCGGGTGGGAGCAATAGATGCATATGCGGTTCGGGAAGAAGGGCCCCCATGCGGCTAGAAGTACGAGGGTCTCATGCGGCCAGGTATGCATGCGGCTGGGAGGACACTTGCCGCATGAAATGTTCATGCGGTCAAGTCAAGCACAATTCATCTTCTCCAAAATTCTGAGAAGAAGAACGCCATGAGAGCCAAGTTCTCAAGCTCCATAACTCCATCATCCGGAGCCCAAATCCGAACTTCCATAGGTCAAAATGGGGTAGAACAAAATTCTCTACAACATAGAATCATCAAAACTTAGAATTAACAAGATTTAGCATATCAAAACCCAAGAAATCCAAAAATAATGTAAATATAGATCTACAAGAATCTAGCCATGGAAAGTGAAAATGCCAAGTTCTAAAGTAAGTTAGAATGCTGTAAGGAAGAGAATGAAGCAATAAAATTGGAGTTCCTCCATGAAGCAAGTTGCACTTGCCTAGACCTCTCTCTCCCTCTCTCTGGTAGGTGAGGAAGTTATGGAGGAAGGAAGAAGAGTAATGAAGAGAGAGAAGGAAGTGGGATCAATAAATGGTAGTGGTGGTGGTAGGTAGGGGGTTCACCCTTGGTTCATAATGAACCAATAGAAATCCCAAACCGAACCAAGCCAACCCGAACCAAGAATAACCAAGCCATGAGGAAAAGTCAAGCAAGGAATCATGCAATACAAGAATAAATACGTACACGTATTCCAAAAATATGCAATACGAACCACAGGCATTACAGTCGTCTTCGGCCATAATTTAGCCCTTTGTCATTTTTGATGTCATATCCCACATTTTGGATGATATTCTTGGCCTGCCAACTATACCGAAAAAGTTGTATTTTTCCAGAGTCATAGTCAGCTTCTGTGTTGTGCTTGAGAGAAGTAGAGTCTGGAATGAACTTTCTCTCGCCAATTATATGACCGAAGATGATTAGCTCTTCACCTTTCTTTCTGGCTGAAACGACGAAGTAGAGGATATCTTCAGGGTAAACTTTTTCCCGCAGGTGAGGTGTTATGACCGGCATGCAGAGGTGTGGTCCTATGCCGTTCTCTAGAGCGTATATCGTATCTATGTAGTGGTTTACAGATTGATAGACATCGGAGTAATTCACAGATAAGCCTTTACTAAGGAAATACGCAAGTTCTTCTTCAGAGATAACATCATCCGCTGAAGGTACATTATTATGAGTATTGATATACTCATTGAGAGGATTATCATCTGGAAGAGGGGCCACAGTCTTGGCCGAGTTCACCACGTAGGGTAATTCTTCAGGATTGGGAGGACGGGCATCAGTAGGTTCCACCCGGGGTGTCTTGCTAAGAGTGATGGTCAGTGGTTTGACCTTGTCGAGGTTCTTCTTTTTCACCCAGATTATGAGAGGCTTCGGAGTACTTTTTGGAGTAGTACGTCCTTTGACTAGGATAATCAGGGGGCCATTGTTGGAGGATGGACTTGCTTCAACTTCATTGCCGTCATCCTTGGGGGGTTGAGAATGGAGAAGTACCGAATCTCCATGGTAAGCTTCGATGCCCTTGAAAGGATCAACATCGACAAACTCCGTCTTCACGACACCGTCGTTGTTGACGTACTTGAAGCACTGGTGAAGTATGGAAGGGACGATCATGTTCTCGTGTATCCATGGACGTCCCAACAAAATATTATAGAATACATTGGTGTCGATCACATAGCAGGAAACCTCCGTTCGGAGATCACCGATCTGGTATTTGAGACGGATCTTGCCCAGGAATGGCTTCGACCAGCATTGAAAGCCATGATAGTTGTGTTGGTTGCAGATAGCTTGTGCAGAGGGATTCCCAAAATTTGAAGCAAACTTCTAGGAATGATACTGAGGAAGGATCTTGGATCGATGTGCATATGGTCCACCTTGATCGCCTCGATATACCCTGTATAGTACAGGAGTCTATCATGACGATTATTTTTTAGTAGCATGTCCTCCTGTGAGAAGGTAATGTTGGGCACTACTTCCATAGTACTATGGCAGTGGGGACAGGAGACAGGATCTTCAGCGGGGGACTTGACTTCAGTGAGGTAAGAGTCGGCATGTAGCAATGCCTCGCTTAAGGCCTTCCGCATTTCTTTGGATAGTCACAATAGATCGAACAGAGACAACCTGGCAGGCGTATTGGCTAGCTGAGCCAGTATGTCAAAGTTGTAGGGCTGATCCTTGCCTTCGGGAGTTGAAGCCTTCAGAGATTTGTCAAACCGCGTCTCCTTCTGCTTGGATTTGTCCGTAGTTGGAGGCTTAGACGGGCCGACTTTTGAGTTTGTGGGGGCAGCAGGAGCTTGAGAAGGTACTGCTTCTTCTAATGCGGGATCGTATGTCCGAAGATAAGTCTTCCCCGATCGCATCTCGCCAGATAGAACCTCGTAGATGGAGGAGGATACCATATGGCATGGCATGAATTTCTTGTCCTTTCTTGCTTTGGGAGGCGCTACCCCCTGCGTCACTTCTTGGATAAGGTCTGGGTGGACCCATATGATATCGCCACGTTTAGTTGTGAGTAGGACCAAAGTCGAGTTGCGAGCTGGTGGTAGGTTGACGACTTCCATCATCGCCTTGGGGATCGGAACCACGCCGTCTGGGACTTCTGTAGGAGGAAAGTCACCAAACTGAAGAGAGATCATGTTAGCAGATACGACCTTGTCTTCAGCTTCGAGGTTGATCACTTGACTGTCGATAAGTTGTTGTATCTTCTTTTTTAGGACGATGCAGTCCTTGGTGGAGTGATGTACATACTGATGATAGAGACATCACTTGGGATCATTGAGTTGGCTCGCCTCTGCAGGACGTCGTGGTAGAGGCAATGTCAGCTTATTACCCTTTGTCAATGTGTGGAAGATGGTGATGACATCGTCTTCGTCGAAGAAGAAAGTCTCCTTAGGTTTATCGGAAGCGTCCTGAGAATTGGAAGCTCCTTTAGATGTGTCGACTTTCAGGACTTCTTTCCCTTTACCCCCCACGAACAGGGATAGTTTGAGGATGCTTGCCTTTGTCTTCAGATTTGGGTGTCTTCAACCCCAGTAGTTCCAAGTTAGGAACGTCATTTTCAGCAACATCAGCGGCCCCAATGAAAGCGGGCCATGTATCATACTTATGCATACCCAGACAAAACTTCACTGTAGGAAGGAAGTTATGTCGACAAGTATTCATCCATAAGTTCTAGTCTGGTATGCCGAAGGGCATCTTCAGTGCTAGCCGCGTGAAGCGTTCGATGAAGGCAATGACAGACTCAGTCCTCCTTTGCTTGGTCTCAATGAGTGTGGACATGCTAACATGCATGTCGCTCTCATAAAACCTGTTTAGGAACATCCTCTCCAAGTCATTGAATAAATTGATACACCCGTCAGGCAGACTGCAGAATCATTCGAAGGCTACCCACTGCAAGGTGCTAATAAACAGCTTCGACAGGAACGGATCGTCTCTGGGCAAGTGCAGAGTCTGCATGTTAAAGTATGTCATGTGCTGGCGAGGAGAAGTTAACCCGTCAAATGAGTTCAACGTCAGCGGCTTGTAGTTAGGAGGGCAAGTAGCGTTCTCCCACTCAGAGGGATACGGTTGAGATATCTCCATCTTCTGAAGCTCGTCTTTGTGCGATATGGTGTCGAGGCAAGCGACCAAGGAATCAATTGCATCCTGTTGATTGAGCAGGTATTGGGAAACGGCTGCTGAATGGTTGTCAGGCATTGTTGGCGAAGGACTACCCCCGGTATTCGCAAGATTTGGAGGAGACGCAACGAAATGATACTCATTTTGTAGTGAAGGGTTGTTGCTGTGAGCCAAACTAGCGTGGGCCGAGACATTCTGTTGAGGTGGAGGAACAGCCCCAGCAGCTTGAACTGCCATGATGCTGGTAAGCATATCAGTGATCTTGGTGAATGATGTTTCAAGACCCTCTAGCCATTTGCTAGTCTGATCACTGGCTTCTTCAAGTCTTTCTCCGTTCGCTATGTATGTAGATAGCATACGAGGATGAACAGAGGAAGCAGTGCAACTGGTGCTGATACTGTCGGTCTCCGAGTGGATAAGTCCTTCATTCTCAGGTGGATGGGGTAGATAGTCGCCATCGGATTCAGAGGGATCATCGTCATCTGGAAGGCTACCCCCGTGTGGGGGTCATCTGCTTCAGATTCTGAGGGAATGCTACCCCCGGCTTGGTAATCTTCATCGTCCATATAGAATCTCGCCTTTGATCGAGTGCCCATATAGACTCCTTCGGATGTGACAGCTTGTCGGCCATATGTTGGTAGACTTCTCATTTTTCTTCTCACGGAACTAAAAGAGAAAGTTGGGTTCGTAGTCCACCATTTTTTATTGGGGTTTCCATAAGGGGGACCCCACGAAGCCATGTTGGATGAAACACATAGTGGCTTCTCGTCGTCAGAGAAGTGCAGCCGTCGAAATACGGACTTTCTCTGAGGCGCTCTTGTTGTTTTGGAGCAACAACAGTTGATAACAATACAGATGCACGAAAGTGCACTATGAATTGTTATGTTCTCTCTCGCTTTACGCTTATGATTTATCATGTTGCGCAAGTAAGCGGAAGGGATTTTTGCCTTACAACCCATGTTGCATGCATCGCCGAGCTTTGCATGCGAGTTCGTAAGGGAAGTAGGCGCATCCAGACTTAGTTTGTGTGCAGGGGCAACCCCCACACCTAAGTTCTTTGATGTCCTTGAAGGCAGCCCCGTGCAATACGCGTTGGGACCTGTCTTTTTGTTGTGGGCGCATAGGCCTTGGAGACTGGCCTTAGGCGCATGCTCCTTGACAACATGTCTGAGTCTCCTTGATGTGGGCGCATAGTATGGATCCAGAAAGCCTAGGCGTATAGCCTTGGGCGCATGGCTTTGGATGCCCAGCCTGCTGATGATAGAAGTGTTCTGGTTGGGGCTATGTGCCCAAACGCTCCCTTGGGCGCATGGCCTTGGGCGCATGCCTTGTGGAGCAGCACTATTTTCTCCCAGTTTGGCCTCCTTCGTTTGTGAACCTCGCCAGGTTTGGCCAGAGTGTCGCACATCCTGATTCTTGGCATCGTAGTGTTTTCCTTTGCCAAGTCTCTGGCATTGAACACCCTGTTGTTGGTTGTGCAGGAAAGGAGTTACTGGGCTAGTAGAGCCCGGAACAGTGTGAGCCTTCTCAATTTGGGAAACTTTTGTGGCAGAGTCATGCGCCCATGTGACAGAGTCCTCCAGCTCCATATCTGTTATGACACTAGCAGGATATGTACAGCGAGCCTTCGAAAGCCAAGTTTTGTGAGACTTGTTTGACTTCGCTGATTTTGATGGAGTAGAGCCGTCCCTCAAGAGCATCTCTTCGAAAGCCTGCTGATCGAACTTTACGATCAGCATCTTCTGAGTACTCTTCACTTTGTCGGGATCGGATTGCGTCACCACCTTCTCGTCAGAGGAAAAGGTAGTCCCCAGCAGAGTTGCCATTTTTGTGGACACCAAAAAAAAATGTTGTCTTTTCTTTTATTGGCACAAGGCACCATAAATCGAGTACGCCTGAGAGATCCTACGATGAGGATCCCCGAATACAAAAAAGAATTCTGGGGAATGGGACGATGGAGATCGAGCGGCAGTTGCTCCTTTACTCCGTTGACACTCCGATTACAAAAGTGGGAGAAAACCTAAGAAAATTGCTAACTCTCGGCTCACTGGCAAGAAGTGCAGCAATTTGGCTCTTGAAAATGCTCTCCGTTCTCTGTTTTGAAGAGGGATGAGGCCCCCCTTTTATAATCGTTCTCGAGCTGGAATGACATTATGCACCCACATGAGGAAACACGCTGGTTCTTATGTGGGTGCATAGTCCTGCTTTGGGCACATAGGATGTAGGTGCATACATGCTGCGAGATCGTGGGATGGTCGTGGTGTTGACTTGGCTGCATGCTTCGGTGCATGACCGCTCATGGAGACTGACGTGACCATGCACTTCGGTGCACGTTTTGATCATGGCTTTGACTGAGTCAGGCTTGGGCGCATAGCCATGTCTCAGGCTATGCGTCCTCCTTTCGGGGGAGCTAGTCTTGGGCGCATGAAGCTTCACTAACTGGACGCATGGAGCCTTATTGAGTGGGCGCATGGAGTTACATTGACTGGGCGTATGGAGCTTTATTGAGTGAGCGCATGGAGTCATACTGACTGGGCGCATGGAGATACACTTGACTTGGGCGCATAGAGCTATATTTGCTAAAAAAAATTATGCTTCTACAATAACTTCCTTCCTACAGTAAAGTTTTGTCTAGGTATACATATGTATGATACATGGCCCGCTTTCATTGGGGCCACTGATGCTGCTGAAAATGACGTTCCTAACTTGGAACTACTGGGGTTAAAGACACCCAAATCCGAAGACAAGGGCAAGCATGCTCAAACTATCTATGTTCGTGGGGGTAAAGGGAAAGAAGTCCTGAAAGTCGATGCATCCAAAGGAGCTTCCAATTCTCAGGGTGCCTCCGACAAGCCTAAGGACCTTCTTCTTCGACGAAGACGATGTCATTACCATCTTCCACACATTGACGAAGGGTAATAAGCTGACATTTCCTCCACCACGACGTCCTGCAGAGGCAAGCCAACTCAATGATCCCAAGTACTGTCTCTATCATCAGTACATGCATCACTCCACCAAGGACTGTTCGTCCTAAAGAAGAAAATACAACAGCTTATCGATAGCCAAGTGATCAACCTCGAAGCTGAAGACAAGGTCGTATCTGCTAACATGATCTCTCTTCAGTTTGGCGACTTTCCTCCTACAGAAGTCCCAGACGCCATGGTCCTGATCCCCAAGACGATGATGGAAGTCGTCAACCTGCCACTAGCTCGCAACTCGACCTTGATCCCACTCACAACTGAACATGGTGAGATCATGTGGGTCCACCCGGACCTTGTCCAAGAAGTGACGTAGGGGATAGCACCTCCCCAAGCAAGAAGGGGTAAAAAATTCAAGCCATGCCATATGGTATCCTCCCCCATCTACGAGGTTCTATCTTGCAAGACGCGATCGGGGAAGACCTATCTTCGGACATACGATCCCGCACAAGAAGAAACAGTACCTCCTCAAGCTCCTGCTGCCCCCACAAGCCCAGAAGCCGGCCCGTCCAAGCCTCAAACCACAGACAAATCCAAACAGAAGGAGACATGGTTTGACAAATCTCTAAAGGTGCCAGCTCCCGAAGGCATGGATCGGCCCTACAACATTGACATACTGGCTCAGCTAGCCAATACACCTGCCAGGTTGTCTCTGTTCGATCTATTGCGACTCTCCAAAGAAACTCGAAAGGCCTTAAGTGAGGCATTACTATATGCCGACTCTTACCTCGCTGAAGTCAAAGCCCCCACTGAAGATCCTGTCTCCTGTCCCCACTGCCACAGTACTATGGAAGTGGTGCCCAACAACACCTTCTCACATGAGAACATGCTACTCAAATATAATCGTCATGATAGACCCCTGTACTATACAGGGTATATCGGGGCGATCAAGGTGGACCGCATGCACATCGATCAAGGATCCTCCTTCAGCATCATTCCTAGAAGTTTGCTTCAAATTCTGGGAGTCCCTCTGCACAAGCTATCCGCAACTAACACAACTATCATGGCTTTCAATGCTGGTCAAAGCCATCCGCTGGGCAAGATCTGTCTCAAATGCCAGATCGGTGATCTCCGAACGGAGGTTTCCTGCTATGTGATCGATGCCAATGTATCCTACAACGTCTTATTGGGACGTCCATGGATACACAAAAATATGATCGTTCCTTCCATACTTCACCAGTGTTTCAAGTACGTCAACAGCGACGGTGTCGTAAAGACGGAGTTTGCCGATGTCGATCCTTTCAAGGGCATCGAAGCTTACTATAGAGATTCGATACTTTACCAATCTCAACCCCCCAAGGATGATGGCAATGAAGCTGACAATGAAGCTGAAGCAAGTCCATCCTCCAATGATGTTCCCCTGATTATCCGAGTCAAAGGATGTACTACTCCAAAATGTACTCTGAAGCCTCTCACAATCTGGGTGGAAAAAAAAACCCCGACAAGGTCAAGCCACTGACCATCACTCTCAGCAAGACACCCCAGGAGGAACCTACTGATGCCCGTCCCCCTAATCCTAAAGAATTACCCACCATGGTGAACTCGGCCAAGACTGTGGCTCCTCTTCCAGATGATGATCCTCTCAATGAGGATATCAATACTCATTATAATGTACCTTCAGCGGATGATGTTATCCCTGCAGAAGAACTTGCTTATTTCCTTAGTAAAGGTTTATCTTTGAATTACTCCGATGTCTATCAATCTGTAAACCACTACATAGATATGATATACGCTCTAGAGAACGGCATAGGACCACACCTCTGCATGCCGGTCACAACACCTCACCTGCGGAAAAAAGTTTACCCTAAAGATATCCTCTACTTCATCGTTTCAGCCAGAAAGAAAGATGAAAAGCTAATCATCTTCGGTCGTATAATTGACGAGAGAAAGTTCTTTCCAGACTCTACTTCTCCTAAGCACAACACAGAAGTTGACTATGATTCTGAAAAAATATAACTTTTTCGGTATAGTTGGCAGGCCAAGAATATCATCCAGAACATGGGATATGACATCAAAAGCAACAAAGGGCTAAATTACGGCCGAGGACAACGGTTGCCAATATGACACTTTGCTCCCCCAGCAAACTCGAGAACTACTATCAACGAAGCAGTGTTGGTTTGGGCTATGTCTCTCCTCCAACCACTCCCGAAAGATCAGATGATGAAGCAGATCGTTGTTCTCATTCTTCTGTTTCCTCCCTTTGGGACTCAGACTCCAGCATCGGCGACATGTTCAAAGCAATTCTGTCCGTCAACATGGTTTCCGCCGACCAAATTACAGACGATGTCCAATCAATCGAACTCGAACAATGGGCTCAAAAGATGGACACCAGGTAGGAGCTTTACTTCAAACAACGAAAACCACCTACCGAAGATGAAGTCATCCAAGTCAATCTAGGAGATGAAGCAACCTTCAAACCAATCTTCATCAGCAAAAGCCTATCTGGCAATGAACGCCAATCTCTTATACAGCTTATAAGAGAATACATCGACGTCTTCGTATGGAGCTATGAAGACATGCCAGGCTTGGACCCTAAAGTCGCCATGCATCGCCTGAACATTTTGCCTAAAGCTAAGCCAGTGAAGCAGCAACAACGACGATTCCGACCAGACGTTATGGAAGGCATCGAGAATGAAGTCAAGAAGCTCATTGCCAGTGGATTCATTCACGAGGAACAACACCCAGACTGGGTTGCCAACATCGTTCCAGTAATAAAAAAGAACGGTAAAGTTTGAGTCTATATCGACTACCGTGATTTGAACTCCGCATGCCCGAAAGACGAGTTTCCTCTACCGATCACTGACATAATGATCGACAATACTTGCGGCTTCGAGCGGATGTCCTTCATGGATGGCTTCTCAGGCTACAACCAGATCAAGATGTTCCCCGATGACGAGAAGCACACATCTTTTCGAACAACGTTGGGGGTATACTGCTACACGGTGATGCCCTTCGGATTGAAGAATGCAGGGGCAACATACCAGCGAGCCATAAACATAATTTTTCGCAATCATTTTCGTAAAACTGTGAAGTGCTACGTAGACGATATCGCAGTCAAAAGTAGTATTAAGGGCAACCACCTCCATGACTTGAGAACGGTGTTCGAACTAATGCGTGCACACCAACTCAAGATAAATCCAACCAAGTCTTTTCTGGGAGTCTCCAGCGGCAAGTTCCTTGGTTTTGTCATCACTTCAAAGGGTATACATCTGGACCCGGAGAAAGTGAAGGCTATTCTCGACATGCATCCTCCAAAAAACCTCAAAGAGCTACGCGGACTATAAGGAAGGCTAGCCAACATCAGACGATTTATTTTGAACCTCTCTGGAAGGTGTTAACCATTTACCCAGCTTATGAAGATAGGCGTATCTTTCATCTGGACTGAACAATGTCAACGCACATTTGACGACATCAAGGCGTATCTTACAAGCCCACCAGTATTGGTTGCTCCAATAATGGGGAAGCCCTTCTTACTATATGTCCGCTATGGATCATTCCCTTGGCGCCCTCTTAGCTCAGAAGAACGAAGGCGGCCATGAACAGGCAATCTACTACCTCAGTCGTACAATGGTGGATGCCGAGCACAGATACACACCGGTAGAGAATGAACACCTTGTACTAGTATTTACCATCCAGAAGACATACCACTATGTGTCTGGGCAGACTATCCACATTATATCTAAAGTCAACCCTCTCAGAATACTCATGACTAAACCAGGCTCTCTCAATTTCCGTTTAGCTACATGGGCAATGTTGTTGACTCCATATGATATGATCTTCATTCTTCAGAAGGCAGTAAAAGGCCAAGCATTAGCTGATTTCCTAACAGCTCATTCGGTGTCGGAGTTGTCCAAACTCTATGACGGAATCCCCGACGAAGTGGTAGAGTCTAACACTGCAACTGAAGAAATCTCCATTTGGCGAATGTTCTTTGATGGTGCATCAAGAACAGGACCTAAAAGAAATATCGTGGCTGGAGTAGGTGTCGTGCTCGTGTCACCTGATCATCTGGTTATATACCGTGCATATTCTTTCGTGGAACCATGCACCAACAACGTGGCCGAATATATTGCCCTATTAATCGGCCTGCAACTGGCGAAGCAACTGGGAGTTGACTATCTAGAGGCTTACGGCGATTCCAAGCTAATAGTTAGTCAGGTCCGAGGGGATTATGAAGTTCGCCCGAAGATCTCATCCCCTACCACAGAACAACAATCGAGCTGGCGTCTACTTTTGCTGGATTCTTCATCGAGCACGTGCCTCGACTACAGAATATAGAAGCAGATGCTCTAGCCAGTCTCACTGCTTCCTTGACCGTTCCTACTAATACACAGCAGTCGATCACATTGTCTGGTCGAGAACTATTCTGTGTGAAAGATGCCTTGCATATTCATCAGAGTTACACAGCGGAAACAAACGTCGATGCTAAAGACTGGAGATTTCCCTTTTTAGACTACGGTGTCTATGGAATCCTCCCCGAGGACCCGAAGGAAGTAGTATCCATCCAAAGGCGATCTCTTAGATTTTACTACGACACAACTACCAAGATGTTGTACCGACGCTTTTACGACGGGCTACTGTTACGATGCTTATCAGACACAGAAGCCAAGCATGCACTCCGGGAGGCTCACGATGGAGTTTTTAGTGCACATCAACCAGGCCCCAAATTACAAGATCGCCTCAAACGAATGGGTTATTACTGGCCCACAATGATAGCAGATACGGTTGAATATGCAAAGAAGTCTAGAGCTTGCCAGTTCCACGCCGACTTCATTCATCAACCTTCGGAGTTTCTACACCCGACGACAGCATCTTGGCCGTTTGAAGCCTGAGGCATGGACATCATAGGACAAATCAGCCCGCCATCCTCCATAGGACATCGGTTCATCCTAGCTATAACCGATTACTTCTCCAAACGGGAGGAAGCTATACCGCTCACCGAAGTGAAGACGTCAAACGTGATCAGTTTTATCAAACATCACGTCATCTACCATTTCGACCTACCTCGCAGGATCATCCACGATAATGGTCCACAGTTCGCAAGCCATGCATTCTATCGTTTGTGCGATAGGAATCGAATCCAGAATGTAGCCTCTACTGCCTACAATCTAGCGGCTAACGGGCTAGCAGAAGACTTCAACAAAACCATCATAAAACTTCTCAAGAAGTTCGTGTCTTCAAACAAGCGTGATTGGAACGAGAAGCTCGGTGAATGTCTATGGGCCTATCGCACAACGGTCCGGACTCCAACAGGCAGTACGCCATTCTCTCTGGTTTATGGGAGCGAAGCAGTTCTTCCCCTAGAAATCCAGATTCTTTCTCTTCGGGTAGCCCTGGCCAGCGAGCTGACTACTGAAGAGAGCTACCGTCTGCGACTCCAAGAGCTCGAAGCGCTAGACAAAAAATGCTTGTTAGCTCAGCAGCGCATTGAGGTATACCAAGCACGCCTTTCCAGAGCTTTCAATAAAAAAGTGAAGGAAAGGATCTTCCAAGTCGGCGATCTGGTCCTAGCAGTGAGAAGACCGATGGTTATGACACAAAACAAAAGAGAAATCCCAGCCTAAATGGGAAGGTCCTTTCGTCATAGAATCGGTGTATTCTAACGGTGCGTACCAGCTAACCAAGCCCGATGGTGACTTGCTTATGATGCCTATCAATGGCAAGTTCCTAAAGAAATACTATGTGTAACCTCTTTTACATAATGTTCAGTCATGTAAATGTACAGTCCGATGTTTATATGATTCAAAAAAAACTATCTAACTATTATCCGTATTTCAAGAGTCTTGAATACGCCCTGGATAATAGGTCTTCTAAATATCTCCCCAGTGGAATCATTTCCGTTTTTGAGTCCGTCCAAACTCGGTTTGACGAAAACACGTCACGTCCCTGTTACCTCTGAATTGTTTTCCGATAATTATTTCACCAGTGAAATGATTATGTTTTGCCACGTCCATATAACCTCTGAGAAAAGCATTCATCAAGGATAATCACGTCCATACAACTTCTGCATTATCCACTCCCCCTAATGCTATATATCTTTCCACGTCCATATTACCTCTGGTCAGATATAGAACATCCTCTGCTATTACGTCCACATTACCTCTACTAGCAGCTTCATTTCAACTTATTATCTATATTCGAATAACTTGAATATAAAATGGATAATAGGTCCATATCAAAAAATTCTCCAACGAAATACCCACCAGAAATATCTCTGCTATGTCCACATTACCTCTAGCATCGATATTTCAACAAAACCACATTCACTTCTAGAAAGAGTCGTTATTTTATAAGAAAGGTACAAGAGCCGTGACGGCAAAAAAAAAGAGTTATAAAGATCTACGAGATACACAGGCGGTTTATGCTGTCCCTCAGAGCAACAATCTCGGCTTTAGATTTCATGGCAGCTCGACGTCGTGCCTCTTCTTGACGAGCGGCTTCATCTTTAAAGAGGATCAGACTCTGATGCTCCCCTTCCAATTTTGTCAGCTGCTCTTCTAAACGGGCAGAAGTGGTGGCAGTCATGGCAGCCTGGGACAAAAAATCCTCATTTTCAGATGTCGTCGCCCTCAAGTCGGCTTCCAGCTGGGCGATCTCGTTCCTAATCTGCACAATGTGATTGTGCTTCTCAGTGATCTACACAGCCAGCCTGTTTTTCGAGGCAGCACGTGCCTCACTTGCAGCGTTAAAATGGATGTACTGGTCAGCCAGCTCGCCAATCTCCTAAGCGAGGGCGTCATTCCTTACCTGGAAGGTAGCCTTCTTTTCTGCAAGAGTTGTCATCAAAGCCTCATCCTCTGCACGGAACAGTGACATCGAGCTCCGTTGTTTAGCATCCCGGAACCTGGCTACTTGACCCTCCAGGTCATTCAGAACTTTTCTTAGAGCGTTGGCCCACTCTTCGTAGCCGGCTATGCTCTCGAGGGCCGCTACCTGACATTCGACAACAGCCTTCACAGGACCGAAGGCAGCGTTTCGGTTGAAGACTCCATGAAGCTTCACCTTCAGTACAAAGCAGAAAGCTCTAACGACTTCCTGGGCCATCTCCTCATCTTCGATGGAGGTCATCGGAGATGAAGCTTGGAAAGTTTCCTCCACTTAAGGGAGGAATACCTGACCAGAAGCTGAACCTGACAAAGAAAACAACATGCACATCAGTAACCAAAGAGGAGGAGAGAAAGGCGAAAGGGTTGTAATCTCGTACCTTCGGCTTGCTCAACTCCAGCCTGGACTACGCCTTCAAGAGCAGGCCCAGACTGTTCAAGAGGAATTATGTCAAGGCCCCGAGTAGCATGGAGCCTAATGTCTTCCACAAGCTCAGCCGGAATAGGGGCCGATTCAGCAAGAGTTCCCTCAGCGGGCTGCTCAACTTCTCCGACCGTAGTCAATGCCGGCTCACCAACAGCTCCCCCCATACTAGCAAGACTGGAGGAGCCAGGAGCAACTTATGTCCCTTCCCCAACGACGTGGACTATCTTCGTGAGGGATTCTTTCCCCTTGTCTAAAAGGGAATACACAGATGTGGTCAGCTTCACGAGGAGCACGCAAAATCGAAGTCTAAAGATCTCATCCGAAGAGAGGCGCAAAGGCAACGTACCCGTAGAAGGATGAGCCGATTGGACTTGGTTCTCATCCAGCTCTTTCATCGCAGCTCCTATTGCAGACATATCCCCCACAGATATGTCATAAAAGAAACTAATCATAGGACCGCCGTTAGGATCCGGGCCTCCACCCTGATCTTCCCGCTCAAGTTTTACAACTGAAGAAGATCCGCCCTCATCCATCGGTCGAGGACGGGCAGGGGACACTGTCGTTACATCCACCTCCTCAGACGAAGAGACATCTGCCTCAGCTACAACTTTGGGGTCCTGTGCAAAGGACAAATGCAAGGGTGAGAAAGCTTCTAAAGGCTTGACCAGAACGACTAAGGAATCTAGGAAGGGATCTACCTCCCGAATGGCAATGGCCTGCAACGTCGTCTGCAGAGAAGATCTTCTAGGAGGAGGCGAGCCGGCACCCACGCCCGTAACCTTCTTCCTCCGGGAAACAACCACCTTCATCCTTTTTGGCCGTGGCGCCGGCTCGGTGGGAGCCTTCCTCTTATGAGGAACGGTAGGAAGAGCTTCTTCACACTACAAGAAAGATGGCCTATCCTAACGTTTTATGGGACGACGTTTTTGTAAACGTCGGATAAGCCATCATATACCAATGTTTATATATAAACGTTGAGGATTACCTTCATTTTTTTGATATTGAGAAAGTTACCGTCGTTTGGTCAAGAATGTCATCTATTTAAAATTATGTGAAGTTTTGTTTTGTATATATCGACGTTACGAGGTAAACGTGGAGAAATATCAACTTTTGTGTTTAAACGTTGGAATATTTACCGACTTTTGGTAAAAAAATGTCGCTTAATTTGAAATTTTTTGACGTTTTTCTCCATACGTTTAGCTTTCAGTTGGCTTAGACAAACAGACCCAACTTTTGAGGTAAACGTTGGCAACCACGTACAATATTTGCCCCAATGGTAAGATGCACTTAGACCCAAATTAGAACTTGTGTTTATATATGGTAAGGTCTCACCCTTGTTTATGGTAATTTGGACTCACATAAATCCAAATTAAAACCTATCTTTATATATGGTAATGTAGGTCGGTGGTGTAGATATATGGGTATCTAATAGTACTGATCGGGTCTGATATATAGCAGAGGAAGGAGAAAAATTAGTCGATCTCCAATATTATTTTTTCCTCCAATGTTTCCCTCCTAAACTCTACCACCAAAATATTTCCTCCTAAACCCTACCGATCCCCTACCAAAATTTTTCCAGACCTTCTTTCTTTCGATTCCACTAAAATTTCTAGCAGAATTCATCTCCCAGACCACCTCTTTTTCAAAGGGAGATCCCGGCCAATAATTAATTGCAATCAAAATCGAAAGCTAGATCCTCCTCTCTTCAAAGATCCTGGTCTGTCCTCTAGAACGAGCATCCTGACCTCTTTCGGCCAGGTCTTGATCTCTTTCGGCCAGGTATTCCATTATTTCTCTATTTTCATGTATAGGTTTATATATATTTTTTCTTAATGATACATGTAAATATTATTTCTTCATGAATAATGATGCATGATAATAATTCTGATTGACGCCTAATTGTGAAGTTATAATATATATATATATATATATATATATATATATATATATATATATATATATAGAAAACGGAAATTATTTGTATTGATGGATAATTTTCATATTTGTACTGAACACTTTTGAAGGGGGCCAAGTCTAATATTCATGTCATTGCTTGGTATTGGTTATGATTCTTTCAAAAGCAGAAGCGTATTATGGAAGGAAGCAAAAACTCTGTTGTTAGCTTTCCAAAATGAACTTTTCTTTTCTTTTTTTAAATTTTATTCCCTAATGGATGCTAATTTCAAAAGATTTACGCATACTTCTACATCCAATACCAATAGGAAGGGTTCGAAAGTTAAATTAAAATGGTCCAAAACACGGCTTTTGAACCTTGATTAAAAAAATCGTATAGATATATCCCTATTTTAGTTTTTTTGCCTATAATTAGTTGATAGAAAACATCATGTATATGGCTTTGTCTGACAATTTTGATGCATTAGCATGTAATTGAGAGATAACTGTATAATTTTTGCAAGAAATTATATGTTCTTGTCCTTACCTCTATGCTGATTAAGATTCTTGATAGACCCTTGCCTTTTGCATAAGCCAAAAAGTCAGACAATTGCATGAAATTTCCTTTATTTTTATATCGTGGATTTCGGAACAATGCAAAACCTGATTCTGGACTCAACATCAGAGCTGCAATAAACAAAATGAGTTACTAAAGTTGCACTTTTGACAGAAGAAAGAAGCATCTGAAGTTTGATCTCTTGTATGTCATACAAGGACTGAGTACATGATTTTGAAATGTCATCCAAAAACATTGCAATAAGATAGATTGCTTCATGATTACATAGTTCAAACATAAATAGCATTAACTGGGCACTATCGGGTAAGTCAAAATGCAAATTAGAAGATTATAAATAACCAAAAGATATATGAATTTGGTCTTCATCTAAACAAGACAAGCAAAGTACAAAACTCCAATATGTTAAACTGTTACGAAATAGCTCTATTTATTAGATGCATGAAAACACTAAGTCCATTTCTTGTCTCCTAAACTTTATACAAAGGACATGGGTAAGACTGATGCCATCTTAGGCATAAAGTACTCAACTAATTGAAGGGCTAGTGCTGCATCAAAGTTGAATATAAGGCATATGACATAGTGAATATGGACTTTATATGTCATGCTCTAACATGTATGGGTATGAACCATAGTTTAGAGTATTGGTATCCTATGATATTGGTATATATATGAATAATTTAGTTATCATATATAGCTTATATGGATATACATATGTGTATCCTATTTAAGAATCAGTAACTTTAGGATACATCTAAGTCTATGTGAATCCAAATATATATAGGTGGATATCCCTTATCCATATGTGTCACGACCCGCACCCGGACATAACTTAGCTTCACTGTTTTGTCTAAAACCTGATGCCTACCTTAACATCCTAGCTACTAGGGGACATACCAAGGCTATCATCGATACTATCTTGTTGTCCTGCTCACAAACAGGATATACACTGTCACAGGACAATTTCCCCTGCACCCTTATCAAATGCATTACACTATACACCCCCTACAGGTTATCTGATACAGGTCCCCTATTATCTGCCCCTAGTTTCTTGTTGCTAGGGCCCTTTACATACCCAGGCTCAATCGAGCAACACACTTCTCTAATGAACAGGTGAACTCGAGCACAGTCACCTAACTCATACACACAGGTAATAAATTTCTCCTACTGCTATACCCTCTACCTATAACCTGTGCACAAACACAGACATACCCCTATCAGTTGCACATGAAGTTTCTTATATTTCCAACTGATACCAACACTCTACACCTAGGAATATCTACTATGCGAATATTTGTACACAAGTACTTGATATACAACATGACATATAATTATGTATCCGCTTTTCTAAGGGTTAGTCATAAAGGGTTAGTCATATAATTATGTAGATCTTTCATTGTGAAGATCCAAACAAACTCATTTTCAGTTTCGACACATCCTCAAGGTTTCAAGATGTGTCTTTTGGTTTTGCAATAGTCTCAATTTATACTTTCTTGTTATTGCATCTCTAATTATTCCTCAGAACTAAAGCATTTGAGCCGTTTTGATGGTCAATGCATCTCTAATTATTCTTTCATGTTTGATGTCTTCTGCGAATTATTCTTCTTTCACATGAGCAACAGTAGCTATCATTCTTCATGTATGTATGTGCATGCCGATTCTTTGCGGTTCATCTGAAGGATAAAGTCAAGGAACACGATTCCTACTGACAAAAATCAGTGTATGTATCTTTATAAGGATAGATATGTGTATGTATAAAGATTTTGCACACAGGTGACACCCTTTTACCACTTATACCAACACCACACTAGCACACGGGAATTCTGCACTCAACTTGTGCAGATGTTGCACACAGGTGACACCCTTTCCTCTCTAACCTGCAGAATTTCATTGCACCCAATCTAGGACAATTTTCTTTCAAGTTAGCACACAAATGACACCCTTTTCTTGATAAGTCTTATATATGTTCCTATGAATATTTGATCCCTCTTATGCTAGAAACATGATATTTAGATTTGGTAAATGTCTAAACCTTAACCAAGGTTTCAAAGTCCATGTCTCTTTAAAATATTGGCATATAAAATATTCTTTTTATTTTTTGATAATTTGTTTCTTTTTGTAATTGTTATGGTCAATATTTAAGTATTGTTCATCAAGTTCAATCGCTCTTTATTTCTTATAACTTGTATACTGATTTTAAATTGGGTATTTGTTCCTATTTCACTAAAATGATTTAATTTTTGTCTATAGTTGTGAGACAATACCATTAGGTTGAACGTACTTATGGACAAGAGCTGGATTAGTATACAAAACAAATGCCATCCATTGTACGAGAAAGGAGCAGAAGATTTCATGGAGTTTGCTTCAGCTAATAGACCGAATGCCGAAAGAATATTGTGCCTGTTTTCCATAAATAAATTTACTTTATTTATTTTGTATCTGAGAAAATTACAACTGTAGGAATCTAATCTAGAAGACGATTACTTTATCCCTTGGACGATGCGATGAAGAAAACTCGAACTTCGAAGAACTTGGACAGCAACTGGGCAATCTCTCTGTTCTCTCTGAAAATGACCTGTAGTCCCTGATGAGGATGAAGAAACTCTTTTTTATAGAGTTCAGGATAACTATCCTTAAGCATACGCTCAGGTAGTTACTTGACGTGTGCATAACTGCAGGGACGCGTGGCGAATTCTGATAGAGACACATTAGCGTGCGGTTGAAAGTAGTAGAGCATGTTCAGGAGAGATTGATGGCCTGGATGCCACGTTGCATAACTTCTAGAGAAGTAGATAACTGGTACAGGACACGTGAGAACGTGTGTTGACTGTAATCCTGGATATGGTTGCTGTAATACGCTGCCTCGTTGAAGGAGAGTTTATACGCTGACTTGGACAGCGTAGTGCCATAGGAAATTCATACGCTCACTTTGTGGGCAAGGAGTCATGTGAGGTCATACGCTCGCTTATTTAGCAAGGAATCATGTGAGGTCCATACGCTCACTTGACTATGTGAAGAAGGAGTCATGTGAGGTCGATACGCTCACTTGGCTGGGTGAAGAAGGAGTCATGTGAGGTTGATACGCTCACTGGAGAAGTGGCCACGTGGCTATCATCAATCTTCTTTGGTACACCATATCTTCCCATAACTGACAAAATCTTCTCGAGCGTCGTGACTGCGGATTTGACGGCTGACAGACTGTCAAAACTGACAGTAATGATGGCTTTTGTATTTATGAAGGTTGCTGAGTTGTCCTCGTAAAAGATAAAACCGGCTCTTCGAAAACCTATACGACGGTTACTTTTCTCGTGACAGCTGTCTTTGCACGAAAGATGAAGTGTCAGATTCATTCCTCATTTAAACATATGTTGTGCTGTCACTTCAGTAAATAATAAAATATTTACTGAGCGTATGGCTTTTGAATGAGCGTACAACCCTGAATTGAGCGTATGGCTTCAACTGTCATCTGTCTTTTAAGCGTATGGATAAAAAAATGACAGCGTGTCATAATTTTCCACATCCTACAAGACCCCCTTCAAAGTTTTCGAACTTTATGAGTTTCAAAAGTTCGAAATTACTTTGAACAGAAAGTGGGAATGAGTCTTGACACGCTGGCATGAGTTCATTAAATGTCATGATGACTCTTCATTTTTCGAGATTGATTGAATCTGATAGAAGAATATAAACAGCCAGCAAACTCTATTATATAAACCGAGAGAATTTAATTTTTGACTTTCATCTTTTTGCAACCATGACTCCAAAGGAAGCTGCTGAAGAAGAAGCACGTAAGTTGGGATTCTGTTCCCATGGTGACCCCACTTTTGGGGGCCAATAACCCGAACCTGTCGTCATCGAGCTCAAGGACGACCCTATGCATTTAGCCAAGAATTTCTTGGGCTACTTTGGTCTGGACGGCTCCTCTTCTTCTGATGGGCAGAGCCTCGCAGAGAAGCGTAAAATGTTTGTTGCTCTGTTACACCGCATGGGGGTCCAAAGCGTAGAAGAGTTAGGCGTCAAGCTTAGTCGCTCTGGAAAATAGAGCGTGACTTTGTTGCACCCCTTTCTTTCTCTCTCTTTTTTTTTTGTTTTGTAAGGCCATCAGTGCCTTTAATGAAAATGAATATTCAAGAATTCTCTGTTTAGTATAATTTTGTGTTGAAAACCAACATGCACCGATGAATAACTGTAGAATACGCCGTCTTCCAAGTTGTAAGTTACGCTAGATAGCGTATGCCAATGAAATAGCGTATATTACGCTATTTTCTAATGTTTTGTGAATTCCACTGAATAGCGTATATCAGCGTATGTTACGCTATAAATTACGCTGTCCTTTAACATTGTGATTTACGTTAAATAACGTACACCAATGAATAGCGTGCACCAATAAATAGCCCGTAAGTTACGCTATCTTCCAACGTTTTAGAAAGCACTCTTTGAATATTTCCAAGGCTGTGCTGGTTTCCAAAGTACACGTGTCATTCATTCCACGTTTACGAGCGCTATTCATGCGGATCCTTTCCAAGAATAGGTTCATGCTCCATACTTTAAATAGATGGATGAACTCCACGCAAACTCATCTTCCCATTCTTCTTCCTCTCTTCTGAGAATGAATTTTCTATGAGAATGAAATAGGAAAGCCATGTCGTCTGATGTCAAATCTCTGTGCACGCTACCAGACATGGATCTGTCAATCCTTAGCAGCAAACTCAGCGGTAAGTTCAATATACACGCATCGAATTTTTTGTTTGCTAAGGACAAATTCATCTTCCCGAAATAAACAGAATGCATCTGTCTTTGTTTGGCCAGTTTCTGTTAACTGATTTTTCTTTACTCTCTTTTTTTTTTTGCAGAGTTTTGGCTGAAAACCTTCTTCAGAACTGGCATTGGTGATATGGATGCTGTGGACAATGTTCTTCTGACATCTACATCAGGGAGCTCATACGCTTTTGACGCGTATATCAGACAACTCAGAACTCTTCGTGAGATAGAAGGGTCTTCCTCAGATGGTAGGAAGAGCCTTTATACACGAGAGTTGGATGGTGGAGTCAACTCTATCCCGAGAAATTGGGTAGTAGAGTTCCTTTCACGGCAGAACTAGGAATTGTATCCCAAGGTTTGGATACATTCCTATCTGCTTGAGGTGCCGCCGTTCCTCCATGCGCTGTATTGGCAGCAACACGCCATCGTGTTGCCATACTCTGTGGTTCTTCTCTCGTCTGAGAGATAAGACCAGAGTTTGATTCTTGCTGGACACCCAGGAATTGCCACAAACAACGAGATTGCCAGAGAAGATCCAAGAAGAAATAGATCTCAGTTGTACATAGAATGAAAATCCAAGATTTGTAATAGATTTCTATTATGATTTGTAGGAAAGTCTAAGAAATGTAATAGACTTTTTATGAAAATGGGAATGGAAATGACAATTCTTCTATGCTCAATGATTTGTATTTGTGGGTGAATTGTGGATATAATAGATAATAAAATCATCTTTTCTGTTTTAGAGTATATGATATTATCAGAGGTATTATGGACATGATAATATATAGAAACTCGAAAGAAAATAGATTGATGTCTATGCAGAGGTCAAAACATGACAAATGAGTAAGTAGATTCGGAATTGATTCAAAGGTTATGAAAACGTGATCAATAACGAATCCCCGCTTAATGAACTGATAGAAGATTATGAACGGATGAACCGTTAGGAAAATGAAGAACAGATGAACTGTCGAGTGAATGTAATAAATGAACGGACGAACCGTCAAGTATTAATGAACATGTGAAACGTCGGATGAATGTGAGAAATGAATGGATAAACTGAATATCGGGAAAGAATACGTCCCATCGATCCTGGCAAATATATGCCTATAAATAGAGCATCTCTTTGAGTAGAAGGATCACACATTATTCTCTTTTATTCAAAAATGTCTTCCGAAGAGAACACGAAAAAAGGCGAAGTCGTCTCCAAAGTTGATGAAAATGCTAAAGAGCATTCGACTCCCCAAAAGAAGGAGACGGGCGAAAGCTCGTCTGCTCCCAAGCTGTCGAAAGATATCTTGGATTTCTTGGTCGAATAAGGAGAAACCGAAGAAGAAGAAGCAATGAGGCTGGCTGCCTGTCAGTTCTTGATGCGGTCAGGAAATGATGTATTCAATTCTTTTGCTAATTATGTATGTGGTCCTCGTCCTAAGTACAAAAGGGATACCAGTGATCTTCCATGATGATGTATTTCTTGAAGAATTTGTCTCAAATAAACTCTGTTTAAGGAAACTTTGTTTATGATGTATCCTTCCTGCTTTATATTATTTTGCCTTTATTCACTCATCTTTTAGACTCAAAAATCAAAAGGACGAGATATCATTTTCATAGAATATGGTACATACTGAGATAGAAAATTCAGAGGTGATATGGACATGATTTTCTATACAAGATCTTTATTAAATCCACTGGAAATCTAATAAGACAAAATATCAAATTCTCTGGGAAAATGATACATGGTAGAATATCAGTTTCCGCTGGGGATAATGACATCGAAATAGCTTTTGTAGAAGAATAAATTTTTGATTTTACACTTGCTGGGAAGTAATGAAAATATTATTTATACATAATATTTCTTTAAGAATTTGCCATTGATAGGCATCATCGTGACTTTCCCGTCCATAGAGGCAAGCTGATATGCTCCATTAGAGAAGACTTTGTTTACTACAAATGGGCCTTCCCATTTCGCGTCAAATTTGCCTTTGCTCATATGTGTCATGGTCATCGGACGTCTGACAGTAAGGACCAATTCTCCTTTTTGATATGTTCTGACTTTGACTTTCCGATTAAAAGCTTTTGAGATTCGGGCTTGATATAGCTCGATATTTTGTTGCGCATACAATCGTTTTTCATCTAGAGCTTCCAACTCTTGAAGTCGAAGACGATCATTGTTCTCTGCAGTGAGTTCATTAGCGATTGCTATCCTTAAAGAAGGAATTTGAATCTCTAAGGGAAGAACAGCTTCACACCCATATACCAAAGAGAAAGGTGTACATCCGGTCGCATTACGAACTGTGGTACGATAAGCCCATAAACATTCACCAAGCTTCTCACTCCAGTTACGTTTATTGGAAGAAACGAACTTTTTCAAGAGTTTGATGATTGTTTTATTGAAAGCCTCTGCTAATCCATTGGCTGCTGGATTATACGCTGTAGAAGCCAGATTATTAATCCGATGATCATCACAGAATCGAGTAAATTTTTGGCTAACGAACTGTGGTCCATTATCATGGATAATACGCCGAGGAACACCAAATCGATAGATGACATAATGTTTGACAAAGTTGATAACATTAGAAGTCTTGACTTCAGATAACGGGATTGCTTCAGCCCATTTAGAAAAGTAATCAGTTATTGCTAGAATAAACCGATGTCCTTTTGATGATGGTGGATTGATAGGACCGATGACGTCCATGCCCCAAGCTTCAAAGGGCCATGATGCCGCTGTTGGGTGTAAGAACTCCGATGGTTGATGGATAAAGTCTGCATAAATTTGACAGGCTTTACATTTCCGAGCATATTGAATGGTATCAGCTACCATCGTGGGCCAATAATAACCCATACGTCGGATACGATCTTAAAGTTTTAGACCTGGCTGGTGAGCTCCGCAGACACCATCATGTGCTTCACGGATTATCTGTTGTGCTTCTTCACCAGCGATGCATCGAAGGAGAAGACCATCATAGGCTCGACGATATAGTGTCTTCGTAGTATGATTATAATAGAATCTGAGAGACCGGCGCCGGATAGATGTTGCTTCACTCGGGTTATCAGGAAGTATGTTATACAACACAAAGTCCAGAAACGGACGTCTCCAGTCTTCAGTTACGGTGTCTATTTTATTAGAAAAGACATATTCCATAGTAGAATCGGAAGAAGACAAGGACACTTTGTCAAATTTTAATTCAGCATCAAAGTTGAGAGAATCTTCGTCTAGATTATGGGGAAAAACCAAAGCCAGATTATTTCCAACGCAGAATAGTTCTCGGTTATAAACCACTATCACTTGCTGACGTCTGATTGGTATGGCTAATATAGCAGCAAGATTAGCCAAAGCATCAGCTTCTGCATTATAGGCTCGTCGAACATATTCGATAAAGAAACCTTCAAAAGAGGAGGCCATAGAGAGTGCTATTCGATGATAAGGTATCAAATCTTGATGACGAACTTCATACGTTCCTCTGATCTGATTGATGATAAGCTTAGAGTCTCCATAAACTTCTAAATATTGAACATCCAGATGTTTAGCGAGTTGAAGACCGATGAGCAACGCATTGTATTCTGCAACATTATTTGAACATGATTGATCCAGAGAATAAGCCCTCTGAATAGTTAATCCCTCTGGGGATACAAGAACAATTCCAACTCCGGCGACAATATCGCCGTTAGGACCTATTCTAGATGCTCTATCAAAGAATAGACGCCAGGTAGGAACTTCTTCAGAAACCAGATTTGAATCCAGAACTTCATCGGGAATCTCATCATATAATTTAGAATCTTCTGGGACTGCATGAGCTGCTAGAAAATCAGCAAGAGCCTGTCCTTTAACTGACTTCTGAGGAATACAATGCATGTCATATTGGGCTAACAAGATTCCCCAATTAGCTAGTCTGGAGTTGAGAATACCAGGTTTCTTCATCATAATCCTGATGGGATTCACTCTGGAAATGACATGAATCGTTTGACCGATAATATAATGTCGCATTTTCTGAACATCAAATATTAATGCTAGGCATTCTTTCTCGATTGGAGAATAACGTGGTTCAGCGCCTGTCATTGTGCGACTGAGATAATAAATGGCCTGTTCATGACCATCTTTATTCTTCTGGGCGAGTAATGTACCAAGAGAATGATCCATAGCTCGAACATATAGAAGAAATGGTATTCCCGAGACGGAAGGTACCAAAACTGGAGGGTTCATGAGGTACTGTTTGATGTCATCAAATGCTTTTTGACATTCTTCGTTCCAGAAGAAAGATACACCTTTCTTCAGAAGTTTGTGGAATGGTCTGCAGCGTCCTGATAAGTTGGAAATGAATCTCCTGATATAAGCAATTCTTTCTTGAAATCCTCGTAGCTCTTTTAAGGTACGTGGAGGATGCATCTCTTGGATGGCTTTGATCTTCTCGGGATCCACGTGTATACCTTTAGCGGTAATGACGAAGCCGAGAAATTTACCACTAGAGATGCCCAGGAAGGACTTAGTAGGGTTCATTTTAAGTTGATGCTGACGCATTAAATCAAAGATAGTCTTCAAATCTTGGATATGATCCTCCTTTCGTCGACTTTTGACTGCAATATCATCAACATAGCATTCGACTATTTTTTGAAGATGTTCGCGAAATATAGTGCTCATTGCTCGCTGATATGTTGCTCCTGCATTCTTGAGACCAAACGGCATCACTGTATAACAGTATGTACCGATCGGCGTTCTGAAGGAAGTATGTTTTTCATCATCTGGAAACATTTTGATCTGGTTGTATCCCGAATACCCATCCATAAATGACATTCGTTCAAAACCACATGTATTGTCGATCATGACATCAGTAATTGGAAGAGGAAACTCGTCATTAGGACAAGCTGCATTGAGATCGCAAAAGTCTATACAGACTCGGATCTTGCCAGTCTTTTTAAGGACAGGAACAATGTTAGCCACCCATTCAGGATGTTGTTCCTCTCTGATAAATCCGGAAGCCATAAGCTTGTTGACTTCAGCTTCAATTGCATCCATAATGTCTGGACGAAATCGTCGCTGTTGCTGTTTGATCGGTTTAGCATTTGGCATAATATTGAGTTTGTGCATTGCGATCTTCGGATCTAGTCCTGGCATATCCTCATAGCTCCAGGCGAAGACATCGATATAATCACGAATAAGCTTGATCATGTCTTGCTTATCTGTTTCTGAAAGACTTTCACTGATGAATATTGGTTTAGGAGAACCTTCTTCACCAACATCAATTTGGATCAGTTTATCTTCAGTAGGAGGTTCCCTCTGCTCGAACCTGAATTCCCATTGATCATCTAATCTTTGAGCCCATTGTTCTGATTCGGGTGATATTTCAAAATCATCCTCATCTTCATCATTTTCTTGTGGGCCATCAACAGAGACCATATTGATGGATAGAATAGAGCGATAAAGATCGCCAACACTCGTGTCAGAATCCCAAGAGAGAGAATCAGAAGACTCAGATCGTTCATCTTCAGATTGTTCGTCTTTATTGAATTTTGACTCTTCATGGACTATGTTGATAAAGGAAGTAGGAGCAATATAACCTAAACCACATTTTGTCCTTCCGTATTTTAATGGAGGAATTCGAACAGGCATTCTTCTTCCTTTTCCATTATTGAGACTGGTTCTAAAGTCATAACCCATATTTTTGATGATATTTTTGGATTGTTGACTGTAGCGACGCAGTTGTAACCTTCCAGTATCATCGTTTATGTCATCTTCTTCCAAATTAGGAGGATTCTGAGGTCCTTTATAGAAAAATAGTAGATTTTCTCCCTTCTTTCGACTGGGGACCACAAAGTATGATTTCTGTATAGAGTCTAATGATACGTCTGTATGAAGAGCTTGAACAACCCCTATAGTTAGTGGCTCTAAGCTATTTAGCAATTGTAAATAACTTTGTACATAACCACAAACATCAATATACTGCAAAGGAGATGCTTCATTAATACTAGATGCTGTATTTACAACAGAAGGCTGAGCCTTATCAGACTTAGTCAGATTAATGACAAAGGGGAAAGAAGAAGAACAGTTAGAATTTTTGTTTCGATTGAGATCGATAACAAAAGGCTCAGAAGAGGTGAGCACCCTTGGAGAAGACCGTGGATAAGTAATGCGTCCACTGACTGGAATGACTAGAGTATCTGATCTAGCCTGAGAAGATGGAGGGGGAGTGATGAGTCCACTGACAGGAATGATCAGCGAATTTTGTGAATCTTGGGAAGATGGTGCAGTAGTGCGTCCACTGACAGGAATTATCAGTGAGCCCTGGGCAGATGATGAAGTAGTACGTCCACTGACCGGAATTATCAGTGAGCCTTCTTCGGATGATCTAACAGACTGCGGAGGAGTGATACGCCCTTTTACAGGAATAACAAAAGTGTCAACTTTGGATGTCTCATCTTCATTATCCATAGCTTGCAAGACTTTCGAGTATTCATCTTTGTACATGCGAGCGTCATTGAAGTAAGCTTCGACTCCTTTGAATGGGTAAAGATCTGCCACTTCTTTTTGAACCTCTCCATTATCATCAACATATTTGAAGCACTGATGAAGGGTTGAAGGAACGACATTATGTTCATGCAAGAAAGGTCTCCCAATAGAGCATTGTATGAGCAACCATGATTGTCGATGATGTAAAAAGTAACCTTAGTATGAAGATCGCCTATTTGAAATTTAAGGCGAATCTTGCCTAAAGGCTCACTTTTTCCTTGATTGAATCCCAAGATGGTAGTGATAGTACTGGAAAGACTATGCACAGGTATCTTCAATGCATCTAACATAGCCTTTGGCATAATACTGAGAGCGGATCCTGGATCAATCAGTAAACGATCAACCTTCATAGAATCAATATATCCTGTATGATATAAAGGACGATCATGTCGATTATCCTCTAGCAGCATATCGTCCTGCGTAAAGGTAATGTTTGGAATAAATTCCAATACATTATAGCAATGAGAAACAGGTCCTGTTTCCAACTTCTTGAGAAGAGTTAAGCAGGTTTCTGCTTGCAGCAGTGCTTCACTTAAAGTTTTTCGAGTCTCTTTAGAGAGGCGTAAGAGCTCGAAGATTGATAATTTAGCTGGGGTATTGGCTAGTTGAGCCAATATATCAAAATTATAAGGCTTTTCAAGTCCTGTAGGAGATGACTTCTTCAATGGTTTATCGAAGCGGACTTGTTGTTTGCCTTTGTCAGCTGCTGTTGGTTTAGAAGGAACTGTCTCAACAGGAACATTTAAAGGCTCTTCAGTAGAGACTGGAGTTGAAGCTGTAACTGGAGGAACGTCAGAAATTTCTTCAGGAACTTCAGCATAATCTTTTAAATATACTTTTCCTGAGCGAGTTCCAGCATGAACTTCAACTTCAAATTCTGGTTCAAGGTCTATGGAAACCATGCTGCAATTCTTTATTTTGCTCTTGGTTCTTTTATGTTTGATGAAAGCTTCATTCCAGAAACCAAGGCCAACACGAGATTGATTATGTCTCATGGTGATGGCCAAAGGTGCTCGGAGTCCCTTGCCTGAGTTCAAACCTGGGGCAGTGGCTAGATCATAACCCATCTTCGCCATCAATTCACGAGATTGTGAACTGTATAAATGAAAAGCAGGTTTGTACCTATCTTCAATTTGAGGTACAGATTTTATCTTCGTAGAGAATGAATTTCCTGCTGAGATGAAAGTAGAGGTTAGATAAAAATCGGGTGTAAAACTAGAAGTCACATTGCATGACTTAGTCTTCCCGAGCTTCTTTTTAGATGAGGAAATCTTCCGAGTAGAAGAGGAAGACGTCTCAAACTCTGTCTTTAAGTCTGGGTGAATCCACATGATCTCTTCCTTCTTAGTTGTGACAGGAACAAGTCCGTCATTCTGTGCTGGTGGGATATTTATAACTTCGAGAGTTGCTTTGGGGATAGGAACAATCCCACTTTCCACCATTAAGGGAGGGAAGTCACCGAACTGCATTGAAATTACATTTGCTGTGACTGTTTTGTCTTTGGGTGTTAATGTCACAGCTCCTGATTTAATCATCTCTTGAATCTTCCCTTTTAATACATAGCAAGACCGGATTGTATGACCCAGCATTCTATGATATGGACAGTATTTTGGATGATCTGTCTTATTGGCTTCATCAGGCTTTTTAATTTCTGGCAATTGAATCTTATTACCTTTGAGTAAGCATTCAAAGATACCCTGAACATCGTCATCATCGAAAGAATATTCTTCTTTCGGCCGAGGAGATCTCTGTTGTTGATTTGTTGGAGCTGAAGTAGCTTGGGTAGTTTTTACCTCTTGACTACTGTTTTGGAGATTGACTTCAAGAGCTTCTTTCCCTTTGCGATTGTTGGGTCGAGTACTATTGCTAGCACTCTGATTTGATTCTTTGGGAGCCATTTGTACCCCCAGACCCTTGAAGGTCTCAGCACTGACCTCGACAGCCTTGGCACTGACAATAAAAGAAGGCCAATCTTGGAACTGAGTGGACCCTGTCCACATACTGATAATTGGTAAGAGGTTCGACTTACAAGTGTCGATCGTAACAGCATCGGGAGTTCCAAGAGGCATTTTGAGGGCTTCTCTTCTGAATCTCTCAATGAATTCCTCAGTGGTCTCATTATTCTTCTGTTTGATTCTTATGAGGGCCGACATGGTCATATCATTGAGCCCTTCGTAGAATCGTTCAAGAAACATTTGCTTAAAACCGGCGAATGAGGTAATGCACCCATCAGGGAGACTTCTATACCATTCATAAGCCGTTCCTTTGAGACATCCAATGAACACCCGAGTAAGGAGGGCGTCACTTGGTTGCAATTGATCAGTCATTACTTCAAAATGATTAATGAACTGACTTGGAGAGGTTGTCCCATCATAGAAAGAGATGGTCGGAGGTTTATATTTTGGTGGATACGATACCTGCTTCCATTCTATCGGATAAGGCTGTTTGATGCCTAACCTTTGTAAACCATCCTTCTGTTTGAATGCCTCGAATTGAGTTTTGAGATTCTTCATTTCTTCAGAGACAACTCCCAAAGATTGTGGGGTTGTGGCTTGTAGAGTATAATTGGGAGGAGGGACTGCAGCATATGTACCACCCCCAGCTCCAGAGTGACTTGGTGTGGTTTGTACAGGAACATTAGATTATACCTCCGGAATAGTAGATGGTTCAGGGTTTGGAACAACAGGGGTATTCAATACCACTGGTGGTGCTGTCTGTTGTTGAGCCTGCATTAGAGTGTGCATAGCACTCAATGTATCTGCCATAGCTCGTAATTGTTGTTCTAAAGAAGAAATCCTCTGTTCATGAGCCTCATTGCTAGTCGAAGGTTCATGATCACTTTCTGCCATGTAAGTGGTAATCATTCGAGGAATAGATGATGAAACAGTCTATTCTGAATCATCACTGTGTGAATCAGCATCTTTCCCAGGGCTTTTTACAGGAGTCAATACTGGAAAATTATACTCTCCAAGGAAGTCTTCTGTGATCTTCGAATTGCCACTTGGATGAGAAGAAGAAGAGGCTCTGGTCAATGTTCCGGTCCTGGATCGAGTGCCGAGATAAACACCATCTTCAGAGTCTGATATAGCATCAGACCGTATGCTACCCCCAATATTTCTGGAAGTCATGTTGACAGAAGCATAAAGAGGTTCATCTTCATCCAACATTGGTTCATATTGAATCCGTTCGAAAACAGATTGTCTTTTTGGTGAACAACAACATTGGATGACAACCCGAGGTTAGAAGTCACAACCATACTTTTCATGGCGAATATGGGCAATGTCATAGCCAGATGGAGTGTCAATTCTCTGTTTATTTTGTAAATATTCTCGGAGATCTGTAGGAACAGATTGGGAAGTATTTGAAGATAGTTTCTGTGTAGAAACTTGTCTTTTGTTCTTCTGTCTTCTTGGTTCCTGAGTGTATAAAGACCGATTAATTTGAGCCACATAGTTTTTGGCATATTCTGCATCAGGGTCTAATATACTTGTCTCAGTGGAACCAAACCGATTCTGATTAAGCTTATTACGAAGATCCGTAGGAGATTTGACTTTAATATCAGTCTTGGATACTTGTAATTTGCCTTTCTCAGACCGAGAAATTTTGAGAGAAGGAAGATGAGTATTATTCCGACTAGGAGTCGGTAATAATCCATCTTTGGAGGATTTAGCCAAAAGGCGTTTTCCATTGTTTGATCTAGTAAGAGTACTAGTCAAGTTAACTCCAGAGGTAAAGACCTTAGCTGTAGAGGAGTTGACTAAAGAGTCTTTCTCCTTGGTTGGCACAAGATGTGCAAGTTGAGGGGGAATCATTTGTATGTTCTGTGGAAGAGAACCCCCAATCTGATTTTCAGAAACAGTCAAAGGACTGTATTTGTTAGCACACGCTGACTTCAGTTTGGACTTCTGGTCATATGCTGCCTTTTTATTAGCATACACTGGCTTTGGCTCAGACGCTGCCTGATGTTGGCTTTTGTACGCTGCCTTTGCCGTACGCTGCCCTTTGAATGCCATACGCTCAGAGTCATCAATGGCTAAAGAGCCGACTGCTGTCGTAAGAATAGAAGGAGAAGGGACTTTGACATGTCCAGAGATGGTTTTCCTTGAACACATTGACTTGGTTAAAGAACCAATTTTGTCAGCGTGACTAGGGAAAACCACTGTTGCCGTGTTCCGAGAAGCCGAAGTGTGCTTCATGGAAGTTGAAGACGTGTTCTTGTCAGCATGAGAAGTGACAGAAGCGTCTCGGATTGCTGCAGAAGACTTAGGGATATAGATGGAGTGTCCCTTCTTCTTGGCAACAGGAAGAGCGGAGGAAGTAGTGCGGCCCTCCTTCGCCTTGAGCATTTCTTCATAAGCCGATTGGTCAAATTGTACAACCATCGTCTTCTTCGTCAAGCCGATCGACGAAGTATCGCATTGAGTTGTTGCTATCTCATTGGAGGAGACAGCTTTCCCCAGCAGAGTCGCCAATTTGTTTTCCATAAATAAATTCACTTTATTTATTTTGTATCTGAGAAAATTACAACTATAGGAATCTAATCTAGAAGACGATTACTTTATCCCTTGGACGATGCGATGAAGAAAACTCGAACTTCGAAGAACTTGGACAGCAACTGGGCAATCTCTCTGTTCTCTCTGAAAATGACCTGTAGTCCCTGATGAGGATGAAGAAACTCTTTTTTATAGAGTTCAGGATAACTGTCCTTAAGCATACGCTCAGGTAGTTACTTGACGTGTGCATAACTGCAGGGACGCGTGGCGAATTCTGATGGAGACACATTAGCGTGCGGTTGAAAGTAGTAGAGCATGTTCAGGAGAGATTGACGGCCTGGATGCCACATTGCATAACTTCTAGAGAAGTAGATAACTGGTACAGGATACGTGAGAACGTGTGTTGACTGTAATCCTGGATATGGTTGCTGTAATACGCTGCCTCGTTGAAGGAGAGTTTATACGCTGACTTGGACAGCGTAGTGCCATAGGAAATCCATACGCTCACTTTGTGGGCAAGGAGTCATGTGAGGTAATACGCTCGCTTATTTAGCAAGGAATCATGTGAGGTCCATACGCTCACTTGACTATGTGAAGAAGGAGTCATGTGAGGTCGATACGCTCACTTGGCTGGGTGAAGAAGGAGTCATGTGAGGTTGATACGCTCACTGGAGAAGTGGCCACGTGGCTATCATCAATCTTCTTTGGTACACCATATCTTCCCATAACTGACAAAATCTTCTCGAGCGTCGTGACTGCAGATTTGACGGCTGACAGACTGTCAAAACTGACAGTAATGATGGCTTTTGTATTTATGAAGGTTGCTGAGTTGTCCTCGTAAAAGACAAAACCGGCTCTTCGAAAACCTATACGACGGTTACTTTTCTCGTGACAGCTGTCTTTGCATGAAAGATGAAGTGTCAGATTCATTCCTCATTTAAACATATGTTGTGCTGTCACTTCAGTAAATAATAAAATATTTATTGAGCGTATGGCTTTTGAATGAGCGTACAACCCTGAATTGAGCGTATGGCTTCAACTGTCATCTGTCTTTTAAGCGTATAGATAAAAAAATGACAGCGTGTCATAATTTTCCACATCCTACAGTGCCCGTGTAAGAAATGTCGCAATATGATATATGTGAAGAAAGATGATGTGGTCGAACATATACTACTAAATCATTTTTTAGAGAGCTACACGTGTTGGACTTTTCATGGAGAGTCTCCGTCATCTTCAAATCCTTCTTGTGATTCTGTTGTCGGTGATGAAATACGAGAGATGATACATGATGCCTTTGGAATTCCTCCAACTGACCAAATAAACTTTGTGGACGACGTTGAGCATCATCCACATATGGAAGGTCCTGATGAAGAAACTAAAAAATTCTTTAATTTGATAAAAGAAGCTGAGCGAGAGTTATATCCAGGCTGCAAGAAGTATTCAACACTCACGTTTCTTGTTCGATTGTTGCATATCAAGTGTCTTAGTGGATGGAGCGACAAATCCTTTACAATGTTGCTTGAGTTATTAAAAGATGCATTCCCTGAGGGTGTGATATTGCCGAAGTCCTTTTACGAAGCGCGAAAATTGATTACGAACTTGGGACTAGAGTATAAGACGATACATGCATGCCTTAATGATTGTATGTTGTACTGGAATGAGACAGAATAAGAGATTGAATGCAACAGGTGCCATACCCCAAGGTATAAACAATTAAAGGTTGAGTCAGATAGCAATTCTAATATAGATCGAAAAATTCCTGCGAAGGTGGTAAGATACTTCCCGTTGATACCAAGACTCCAGAGACTATTTATGTCATCAAAGACAGCATCACAAATGAGATGGCATGCCGAAGAACGCATTAATGATGGGAATTTAAGGCATCCTGTAGATTCTCTTGCATGGAAAACATTTGATGAGAAATATCCAGATTTTTCTAAGGACCCACGAAATGTCAAGCTTGGCTTATCTAGTGACGAATTTAACCCATTTCGGAGCATGAGTATTGCACATAGCACGTGGCCTATAATTTTGATACCATATAATTTGCCACCATGGTTATGTATGAAACAACCTTCTATGATATTATCGATGCTAATCGATGGTCCTTATGGGCCAGGAAATAACATCGATGTTTATTTGCGTCCTCTAATGGATGAGTTGAAGAAATTGTGGGTTGGAGTTGACACTTATGATGTAATTAGTAATCAGATGTTTAAAATGCGTTCATCATTGCTATGGACAATAAGTGATTTTCCTGCATATGCAATTTTTTCGGAGTGGAGCACAAAAGGTAAATTGGCATGCCCTTGATGTCATAAATACACTCATTCTCGATGGTTGTCCAATGGAGGTAAGCAATGCTATATGGGCCATCGTCGATGGCTACCAGAAGGACATAAATTTTGCATTGACAAAGTCTCTTTTGATGGTACAATAGAGTTGGATACAAAGCCCACTCGACTATCAGAAGATGAAGTGTACGCTGAAATAAAAAGAAAGTTTGGAAAAGATCCAGAGTCGGAACGTAAGAGGAGAAGGACGGTTAAAGGAGACGGGGCCCTAACATATAATTGGAAGAAACGAAGTATATTTTTTGAGTTAGATTATTGGAAGGACAATTTGCTTCGCCACAATCTTGACATAATGCATATTGAAAAGAATGTGTGTGACAATGTGCTTTGGACTATATTAAATGTTGATGGAAAGGGAAAGGATAATTTAAATGCTCGTAAAGATCTAAAAGAAATTGGTATTCGTAAGCCATTGCATCCACAAAAACGGACAAATAACAAATATTATTTGCCGCCTGCATGTTTCACGTTGGACAATAAACACAAAGATATTGTGTGTAAAATGTTGAAGGAGGTAAAAGTCCCGGATGGTTATTCTTCGAACATATCACGTCGTGTTAACCTTAAACAACGTATTATATCAGGATTTAAGAGTCATGACAACCATATCTTGATGCAAGAGCTTCTTCCTATTTCTTTGAGAAATGTTTTGCCTAAGAATGTGCTTGGACCGTTGGTTGAATTGAGTAACTATTTTCGGACTATGTACTCAAAAGTAATGATTGTAAATGATTTGGAACATGCTCAATCCCGTATTGCGCTCACGATCTGCCATCTTGAGAGGATATTTCTGCCTACATTTTTTGATGTCATGGAGCATTTGGTCATTCATTTAGCAGAAGAAGCGATGATAGGAGGTCCACCACACTACCGAATGATGTACGCTATTGAGAGGTATGATATCATTTATTTGTTTTGTATTTTTATATGTTATGAAAAGCATTATTTATAACTAGCCAAATTTCCACCATAGATACTTGTCCACATTGAAGAACTATGTAAGGACTCGCAGTCATCCAGAGGGTTCAATTGCACAAGGATATTGGGTAGAAGAGTGTCTGACATTTTGCTCAAGGTACTTAAATGATATTGAGACCAAGTCTAGTTGACCGGTAAGGAACGATGATGGTGTATCCAATTCTATTGATTTAGAAGTGGGCCGTAAATTAGGAAAGGCGGTGGGATTTGTACTTGATGACATAACATATGCACGAGCACATCGATATGTGCTAGTCAATACCGATGCAATTTCACCATTTCTAGAGTAAGTATGCTACATTATTAAGTTTTCTATTTTGTAGCCATTTAAGACATTACATAATGATACGATGTTTTTCTAATACAGGGATCACCGTATGTCAATTAGGAGTAATTCTCGTCTCAGACCACATGATGTGGACCGTATTCATAATAAAACATTTCATTTATGGCTTAAGGATCATGTAAGCAAAAAATTGATATTTAAAATCTTTTAATGTTAAATAGATTACCTCCTAAGTAAATTGCATAATATTTTTCCCCTTTGAAATAGGTGACGAAGTTGATCGAGACAGCTAATGTGGAGATATCACAAGAAATTCGGATGTTAGCTTTGGGCCCCCTTAAAAAAGCAAAAAGATTCACAGGATATATTATAAATGGTGTTCGGTATCATACAAAGGCTCGTGAGCAAAAAAGAACCACACAAAATAGTGGAGTCATGTTGAAGGCAATGACTGAAAGTTATGCAAGTGCAAGAGATAGAAATCCTACATCTGGAGATGTTAATTTCTATAGGATTTTGACAGACATCATTGAGCTCTATTATTCTAAAGAGTACAAGTTTGTTTTGTTTAAGTGTGACTGGGTTGACAATAGTAGAGGTCTCATCGAGCGAGATGATTTGGGATTCACGCTAGTAAACTTTCGTCGTTTGTTGTAAACTCGACAACAAGTAACAGATGAACCTTTTATACTAGCATCTCAGGCAAAACAAGTATTTTACGTACAAGATCCCGTCGAGAATGACTGGCAAGTAGTTGTTAAGACAAAGCCTAGAGACTTTTTTGATGTGTTTGGAGAGCAATTATCAACTAATAGAACTATGGCAGATCAAACAGAGTTATGGAGTGATCAACATTTGGACGAGACACCGTTCACACGTGATGATGATATTAGTTGGGTTCGACAAGGTGTTGATGGAGTTGAAGTTGACGAGGAACCAAATGGGCGGGGTGATGAAGATGATTAGAAAATTACATATATCATTTTTTGTGATTGATTCTTTGATTTTTTTTTTTTTGAAGACATTGTTCGAACTCCATACTTTTTTTGGCTTATGTATGATGACATTGATCATTACTGAAACAATAAGATATATTTTAATTTATATTGAATGTGTCATATTCGATCCAAGTGGCTAACCAGTTTTGGCTTATTTTAATTTACTGAAACAATAAGATATATTGGCACAATAGTTTTGGTTCCAGTTCCAGTTTATCAGGAATAAAACATATATATACAGGGGATGGTACAATAGTTTTGGCACAATAGTTTTGGCTTATTTTAATTTACTGAAACAATAAGATATCTTTTTTTGGCACAATAGTTTTGGTAAGTAGCATGTAATGGGGATAAAACATATATATACAGGTGGGCAGTCCTGCCTGCAAACTGCAGCTGGAGGTGGCAAGGGGGGATTGTTGGTATGAGCACACGGGTGGGTAATTGTGCAGCAGTACATGTGTACACTATAGTGGCAGTTGCCTATATCCTGAATATCAGTCCCTAAGTTTTGTCTTTTGTTCTGTCCTATATGTTAGAGTATCAATTGTATGAATATCAGTTGCCTATAAGTTCTGTCCTATATGTTTGAGTATCAATTGTATGAATATCAGTCCCTAAGTTTTGTGATGTCCTGTCCATTCCTCATTTTAGTGACATGTTCTGCCTTCCTGTGATGTCTAGACCCTATAGTTCAGTTGCAGTGTGGCATTCCCTTGGTTTGATACTCAATATTTAAAACCAGTCCTCTAGTTCCCTTGCTCCATACGTTTTAATCCTTATTCTTTTATATGTCCGTTGTTTCTTGTGTCTGTCCCTACATGGCATGTGTCAGACCCTACCTTGTGTATCAGACACTGTTCATGACCTGCATAGTGAGTATATCAGTCAATATTAGATGCCCATGGTTCACATCCCTGCATTTAGCTAATTGTTCCAAATCCTCTTATTCAAGTCCAGGTTTGAGTAAGTTGTGCCAACCATCCTACTTAGCTTTAGGATCTGTCCTAACACTACCTAGTTTAGTCCATTCTTAAGCTTTGTTCATTATTATATTGTTCTGTCCAATGCATTGAATACCAATCCCTTGTGTTTGTCCCCCTTTTTGCCTAATGGCTATATATATATTATGTATTATTCGTCCCTTATGTTCCTACATTAGAATAAACCCTTAGGAATGTTCAGTCCCCTCCATTTGTTTGCCCAGTCCATTTGCTTAGCCCTTTCATATTCAATTCATACCTACCTTGTCATGACCCATTCATGAGCCCCTATAGTACATACACTGTGTGAATGCAAGATAACCCAATGTGATGTGTGGTATGTATATATTATGTAAATTCTCATATTATGTATATATATGGGTAAGGTAGTATGGGTAATATTGATGTTATTTATTGTGATACACCTTTGGCTTTTGATATGGTATTGTGGTTTACCCTATATCTTCTTGCCAACTGATACTCTTAGAGTATCAGACCCCCTCCAATTGAACCTCTGTTCTGTCCCCCTAATGGAATACCTATCCTTGAGCAAGGTGTTCAATCGACACCTGAACATGGTGGTTCAATGGAACCCAATGTGACATGAGCCCCCATAGTACATACCTGTCATGTCCAGTCTTCATTTTAGTGACATGAGCCCCCATAGTATATACACTGTGTGACATGAGCCCAATGGAATACCTGTCCTGTCCAGTCTTCATTTTAGTGACATGAGCCCCCATAGTACATACACAAATAGTTATGCTCATTGCATACTTGAACCAAGATTTTGAAGTTCTAGATCAATATTCTGCTAACAAAACAATGCCAAGCTATCCAATTCTTCAGAAGACATGTTTATATGTTTTGTTTCCAAAATTTCCCGTCTAATATGCTTATAACTTCAAAGTCATGCTTCTACTTTTACAAAACATTGAATTTGTCTCATTCATGATTCAGTATCATCTCTTTTTGTTTTATAAACGTTTTCTTTTTATTAAAAGATTACAATTAGTGCATTTTAAACATCCACACCAATATACTGCCCACAGTTTCTACCTGCACACTGCTAGAAAATTCCCAGCACCAAGTCTCTTGTATCTACTGCTGCTAACACCCTGTGCTTCCTGGTATTACAAACTGCTACAAAACCTCTATGTACTCTCCTCATATTGCACATAACTCCTGTAGCAGTGTTGCTGCCCAGCTGCCTACAGGGACTGCAGCATCCTGTTGGTGAGTGGGTTAACTTCGTCACCTATTTCTGAACAGGTATCTCATTCCTCTTACTGAAAATTGTCCAACGTGAATGAGATACCTGTAATATACATTAAAGTAAGAATTTTCAAAGAGGAATGAGATACCCGTAAGAGGAATAGATTACCTTCAAACCCATATGTGATATATAACCATGCAAATATCAAAAGATTCAGTCATTAAAATAGTTGGTCGATAAGCGCTTGGTTATGTATCAAGTCACACTCTTTATTCAGACTTTTTTGCAGCATGTTCTATATCAATTTGTTTTTCTCTTACAATTTATGTAGTTAAGCCTTGGTATCATACTCTTTCTTTCTGTACTCTTCTCGATATGAACTTTTAATCTTGGTCTTGCCTGCGTCAAGGAAAACTTTCTTTTTTGTAAGGTAAACATTGCATATTATTTTACTGATACTTCTAAACTAATTTTTGCCATATTGTTACTACTTCAATATTTATACACTACTTCAATTCTGGTAGCCTGATTGTCACTAGTAGCCTGATTTCCTGACCCTTCAATATTTATACACTACTTCAATGATCACTAGTAGCCTGATTTCCTGACCCTTCAATTCTGGCTTTGTCCTGACCAAGCCATATGTATTCTGGCTTTGTCCCTTCAATATATACAGCAGAGTGTGCGTAGTATTAATTACAAGGATATGCAATTGAATGTGAAATACAGGGCATATAGATGATGCAATATAATTTGTGCAGTACCTGCAAGGTTAACATGCAGTGAAGGATGCAATAAATGTAGTGAAATGTATCTTACTGACCCAGCGACAGTACAGATGCTAAATGATGCAAGGCATCTCATCTGGAATACAGTGGATGATAAGTGGATGCAAGGAAGGCATTGTAGTAAAATGCTAACATGAAGTGTAGGACCTATATCTAACATGTGCAGTGAACATTAGGTGTGCATAGCCAAACCCAGGTAGCAAGGCATGTGAATATGTAGTGATATGTGAATGGATGTAAGTGTATTTGTAGGACATAAGAATGATCTCGTGCATGAAGTATGTATGTATGCTATGGTACCAAGATATGCATTAGTGAAGCATTTACCATGTGGCCAGATATGCAATAGTACAGTGAGATGTGTTGTGAAGAATGTATGTAGGTGTTACAACTTGTGCAGTGTTTGAATACAAGATGATATGGTTCAGGTCAGGGAAATGGAAGCTTGCGGTGCAAAATACAGAGTGCAGCACAAGATGGGAATGCATGTATGCAGCTGCACACAAGGTAAGTTGTTGAGATTGAAAGGAATAACTAGATAATGTAAAACATGTCAACTGCTACATAGAGGATGGAGTCATAATTTTTGTTATGCAATCAATACATGGTTGTGGATGCGACCATAGCATATTGTTGAGATTGAAAGGAATATTGGTAATATTGATCGATAAGCGCGGAGTTATAGGTCTGACTTCTCCAGTTGGAAGCATCTTTTCAGTGGAATCTTTAAATTTTTTAGAAAGAATAACGTGCTAGCTCATTTTAAACTTAATGAAGTTAATTTTTGTAACATATGCTTAAATCAAGGTACTGCTGCAATCAGAAAAAGGCTGGGTTTCATCAAAAGTAATTGACAGTCTAAGAAATATTTACGATCCATACGAAAGTGTGTCAGAAACCAGTGGCACCTTCTACATAAATTTTATATACTTTCTACACAAAGATACATCAGCAATGTATGTCTAGAGGTTAGCAATTTCCATGGTAAGTTCTGAAAGTCATCTACTTTCAGTCTTTGGGTTCATTATGAAATACTATTGGCACATGATTCATATCTTGGTTTCATTATCTATCTTAAAAGCATATAAAGATTCATGTTGTGTCCAACACCTGCATGCTTGTTACGTACCTGATTACATATGAAATACTATTGGCACATCAATTCATTTGTATTTGATATAACTGTACCATTTTGAGTATATGACATTCACATGTGAAAGATAGTCATTGTAGCAGCAAACGAAAAAAGAACTTACCAACAAATACTTACCAACAGAACTTACTCAAGGTATGACATTTACATGAATAGAATACTGTCTAATCTACATCTTATTCTTTACAATTTTTGTCCATTTTTATCTTATCTTTTCATGCATTACATGCCTTCTTTTGAAACCCTGTTCATAAATACTTACCAAAGAACTTTTCATTCCCAGTTGTAAACCTGGAATAACACTGCGTTGAAAAGAGAATTGTTGTTCTGGCACTTTAAGCTTTGCATCTTCCATAGGCTATTTGAGCCCCCAGTTGACCCATACGAATCAAAATTGCAGTGCATTTTTTCTTAGATAGTCTGATAGAATCTACAATACATTTTTGCCATCAAAACTTCACCTTTTTGCGTAATTGTGTTTAGTTGTTTATAAAGTGGTATGTGGAAATAAGTTGATGGTGTTATATTCTAGTTGATGTTCATTAGATTACTTCGCTACTATAGAAAAGTTGTATGTTTCATCAAGATACAAAAAACCAAGTGGGGTACAATTTTTTCAGTATCACTTATCCCGTGTTGTATGCTAATATTGGTAAGTCATCTTTTATGAGTTCATCTTTCTTAAGCAGTCTCTCATCCTCTTCTATGGCAACAGCAAGTGTGAGACTGCACACTCTCATGTTCAAGTTTGTTTAGATCCTTTCTTCATTAAAAGTAACATATGATCTACTATGCCATCATGCATTTTCTCTTATACATTTTTTGATTGTAGTCAAGCTAAAATCCCATGGCGACAAGTAGACGCAACCAATTGAATAGGGGAGCTATGCCTACCGTTATTGAGGAACAAGAGCAAGTAGGTACCAACACTGTCATGGTCGAACCTCCTTTGAATTGGCCACCTCCTACTATTTTCGAGGAGGAGGAGCAAACAGGAGTATTGTTCGGCAACAACGAACAACTAGAAGATCAAGTGACAGGTAATAATAATCTTAACATCACACATATTTATGATATTAATATTATTGAAGTTAAACTTCAGGGTTTTAATATTATTATGCATTAATTATTTTTATATTGGCCTATTTTATACTTAGACCCAAATTCCAGCCAGGAGGAGCATAGACGAGTCTGTGGTCCTACTTTAATGCATAGGGGATGGGCAGAAGATGGTGGCATTCTAGAGATTCATGTCAATAATCTTGGCCAACCAATTGAGAAAACATGATCCAGACTTGCTTCAAATTTAGGGGTTCTAGCACGAAATGGCCACCTAGCACCTTTAACTTATCTTGATTGGAGGCATGTACCAGACATTGGGAAGGACGCAATTTGGACTCATATTAAGGTAAAGTAGATGAATAACCACCTAGCAATATTAAATTACTTTGTGTCGCAATTTACATATGTGAATAATTACATGATTTTTTTTCTTTACATTTCATTTAAATAGGAAAATAAGAATGCCACGGACCAGATGAGAAAATTTATGATGGCGTCTGTCGGAAGAAAATGGAAGGAGAGGAAGGCCGAAGTAAAGCGTCAGCGTTATACTAAGTATAAGACTAATGAGGAACGGTTGCAGCATTGCCCCCCAAGGGTCAAGGAAAGTCAGTGGCCAAGACTCATCTACTATTGGGATTCTGATAAGGGAAAGGTATATTTGTATTTATGGAAGCAATGGTTTTCGGTTTATCATAATATTTTATTGTATATTTGTATTTTTCTTTGTACCAGGCCAAAAGTAAAAAGAATAAAGCCATTTGTAAAAATTGGACAACACCACACACATCTGGTAGAACTCCCCATGCTGAAGTTAGAAATAAGGTAGAACAAATTTAATTTAATTTAATTTGTTCATACATTTTTTAATGTGCCAGGAAAGCAGGTTTATTACTAATAATCTGACGTGTTGATTCTTTATACTTATAGTTGGCTAAATCCATCGGATACGAGCCAACTCGTAGGATGGTATACAAGGAGACACATGTAACTAAAGGGAAAGGGCCAGTAAATGAAATAGCAGCTAAGGTAATTGTATGATCTTACTTCTAATTTTATTTTATTTTATTATTTACACTTTTCATAAGTTTATCTAACTTGTAGTTATGTTTATATGAACATGAGTTGATTTTACAGCAAGAGATGGATGAACTAGAAGCGGAAAATCCAGAGACCGGTATTGCACGAGATGATATATACGGGCGAGTTATGGGACGTGATAGGCACGGTCGTGTGGCGACATATGGGCTCGGTGCTACCCCGACTATGGTATTCGGACCATCGTATAAACTGTCCCAGGATGAGAGGAGGAAGATTGAGACACAACATCAACAAGAGTTGGAGAACCTGCGACGTGAAATGGAGGCTGAAAATGAAAGGGTTCGTCGTGAGATGATGGCTAAAAATGAGAGAAACAAAACTGAAATGAAAGAGCAGATGGAACTCCAGATGCAAGAAAAGTTATCTGCTGTGAAATCTCGGATGAATGATCGAATGGAAGCACAAATACAAAATTTACTTGAGAGTCATCTGCGTGTATGGGTGCTTTCTCACAATCTCCACGCGATGTATCTTCTGGCACAAAACAGGTTAGAATTTATCAACTATTAGATGTATATGAGCTAAATTTATTTGATGGATTGCATGTAATATTTTCTTGTATTTATAATGTTAGTTTTTTGAAAACAATTTTGAGCGCACATCACCTCCAATATTGCATCAGTCGGCACATATACAATCAGAGGTTCAATCAAGAAGACAAACACAACCATCAAAGCGAATACAACTGCAACCACCAAAGCAAGCGCAACTGCAACGACCAAAGCAAGCGCAAATACACATTGTACCACGATCTCAACTTCCAAGCTATTGTGAGGTTAGAATTTTATTTCTCCTATATTATGGTGATGAGTTATTAAGATTTTTTTTATTTCTCCTCTACTAGTAGCATGGCTTCTCTTTGTTGGCAGTCTGCAAATTCCTAAAAATTATTAAGATTCTCCTTGTTATATTTAACTTTCTACAGTTTTTTTCAATGTTCACTGAATAAAAATTATTAGGATAGCTTGATTCATTTGGGTTAGCAAATCAGTTTCTTCTCTAGGTTATAAAACTCCATAGTCTTGGATAACTTATAGGTAGTTCCTTCTCTTCATGAATTTAAAAAAATGGAATAGTATACCATATATATATAGCAGTTCCTCTTTAAATTAAAGCATTGAACTTTGACATTTATATTAAATATCCTTAAATTTTACTCTTCGTTTCTTGTGTTCATTAATTCAGGATCTCATGGCTATGAAGAGGGCGAAAAAGAACTGATTAGTGGAGGAGGTCAACTTGCACATTAAATCTTAAAAATATTCATTATTTACTCATATGTCCTAATTTTAATTTCTTTTTTTTTACAGGTTTACATGCGTGGTCAAGTTATTTATACGGATTCATGAAGATTGTCTAATTTTTACTTTGAATGAACTTGTATTTTGGTGAATGAATAAAGATATAAAGACTTTTTACACAGACAATATTTTGATTTACAATAATTTTATATTAATATTTTGTTCAATTGTTTGGTGGTGGATGCATTTACATGTTTGTGATGGGATCTGAAATTTTTATATGTACAAGCACATTTATATTTTGTGCGATTGTGGCAGATATTTTTAACCAATTTTTGTAACAAATCCAGTGGTTAGGTAAAACGTTGGAAAAATAGTTAAATTCTCGATATGTTTGTCCAATTACTTGAAAATTATCACCCATTAACACAACTCCCAACATTTTAGAAAATTGTTGGAAAATAGGTTAAATTTACGACGTGTTTAGTAAATTGTTGGGAAAGTACCATCCAAAATTATATTTTCAATGTTTGTGGAAACACGTTGGAAAAAACCAACTTTTTTTAGAAAAGGTTGGAAACCCAAATCCAACCATTTTTTTGGGAAACGTTGGAAAATCACAACCCAACGTTTTCTTCGACAAAGGTTGGTAAAAATAATTCTAACGTTTTATAAAATGTTGGAAATAAGTAACGTATGCCAACGTTTCTATTGTAAAAATGTTGAAATTGTTAACCATTTTTGTACTATTATTGACGTTTATAAATATTACTGCAAACGTCGTCTAATCCCTATACCAACATTTATTGCAAACGTTGTAAATTTCCAACTAGAGCAACGACGACGTTTGCATAAATCGTTGGACAAACGTTGGCTAAACATATACCAACGTTTTATTCAGTTTTTACAACGCTTATAAAACGTTGGGATAGGCCAACTTTCTTGTAGTGTGATCAGTGTCCTCCCTCTGAGGCGCTACAATGATAGGCCCTTCAACAACAACTCTCTATTGCGACGCCGCAGCTAGTTCAATCATGGACGCGACGCCTTCCTTCCTGCTACTCCCCATTGCATGTGCTCGTCCTATATCAGCAAGGGTAGGGGCAAGCTTGGTCCCCGATATAAAGCTATGCTCACGGTCATACCGTGAAGGAAGGGTGTTGACCTGAATATAGAACTTAGTCGCAGCAAAGAGCATGTGGGTGTCGGGTTTATCTTCGGGCAGAGTAAAAACTGCCCCTGTGCATCCAGCATTGTAGTAACCCCATGCACGCGCCCCGTCGATCAGACTCCCTATCGACTGGAGATGAGGGCTGGGATTACCCAAGAGAAGCTGACTGTAGCCGAACTACCACGCAAAGCGGCTTGGCAAGTAAGGTTCCAGGAAAGTGTGGTTCCTGTTCCTGAGCACCAGATGGGAAGGCCTAATGGACTGGAGCCAACGAAAGGCTCCAAGAGGGAGGCTAGTAGTGAGCGCTCCCTTATCTACTAGGTTGTCTCTCGAGCGACCACTACCATGAGGCGATACTCTGAAGAATTCATAAATTTGTAGAAAACTCAACGCCCTCCAGCAAGCAGGCACCCCTATAATAGTCCAATCAGCGTCTCTGTACCTCCGAATGAAGGCATCGCCCACCAAAGAATCTGTTATCAGCCCAGCGTTCATCAATTTGGGACAGTGCAGTATCAGCCACCCCATCAGATAATGGAAGGGTAACTCAGTCCTAGCAAAGTCCTTCTTGCCTCCAGATGTTATCGCGTTCGCAACAAAATGATGCAAACCCCGTTGGATGGCACAGACCGTCGCAGGAAGCAATACAAGACGGTATCCAAAGGCCAGCTTTACAGCTGGAAGTATCATCCCCCAGCTAATTCTCTCAATAGTGCCTGAACCGCCAGGGACTACGCAGTTACGAAGCCATATCATCAGGAAAGCGGCAAGCACCGCCTTTTCTGACATCTTGAATTCGGCTTGTCTGAAGAAATGATAAATCAGGGAAGTCCCCTCAGGATCGTCCCTATCTTTGGTATCCGCAACTCTGTGACTTGTCATCAGCCGATCTATCTCAGAGATTGTCAAAGGCTTAGGCGATGAGAAGGAGACTGGGTCATTTCCCCCTCCTATGGTGAAAACATAGTTGGTCTAAGACTTCGTATGCGGGTTGGACCCCTCAGTCTTACCCTTCATCGTAGTCTGGTGACAGATAAAAAATGACAAAGTAACTCTTTGTACACACTCATCATATCAGAGCTCTCCTTCTCCAAATTTGAGATCTCTGCATCGCTGGGGACAAATTCTGTATACGGCTCCGTCCCCCAGGGAAGTTTGGATACCGCCTGCATCACTTGAAGAGCCAGGCCCATCTTCCTGCCTGGAGTAAAGAAGGTGCACGTATGATGGTTGTATAACTCTGCCAAGGAGATAAACATCGGCCAATTAACCTTGATGCCATACTGAGTGGCCCTGACGGCATAGAAAAGACCGGCAGCTTTTAGAGTGTCTTCATAAGTCGAGAGCACCCATCTAGTAAGGTTACTCCATAACGAAACATGATGTCTCCAGCCTTCCAGCCGCATTTTCCTCCCGGATATGACTCCCTCTTCAATAGCATCAAGTTAGATAGAGTCTCAGCAGCATAGGGGTAAAGGTCAGTCGGGACATCGTTCAGTACAACACCCGATTGTAGCCCCCTCATGGAGTAAGATGTGGAACCCTTGACGTAATTGAATGTGTCCTTCTTTCGGTCGCTAGAGTTGAATTGGATCCTGCCAGAAACAACCCCAGGCAATTTAGGAGTCAGGTCCCATTTCATTTGTCTCTGCACAGCTAAATCAGCAAACGCCGACAGAGGGTATTGGCGGTTCATGATGGCATCCCTATTCTTTGGTCATTCAACGTAGTTACCAAAGACTCTTCCAAACATATCGTCGCGTCGCCCTCAAATCCTATACTATGACCAAATATGAAGTACGGCTTCTTCCAACAGTGCGACCCTCCGAGCTTCTCGTCATTCATCATCTGCTTCAGAAAGGTTTTCTCCTGTTCAATAATGGTGATCGCCCGCTCTGTAGGTTGATCATGACTGATCTTTGCTTGAACATCGCTGACCATGTTGGTTATAAGGTTCGTGCCGAGAACGTGGCAAGCGGAACCGAAAGGGAAACTGCCAAGCTCTGGGACAAACATGTTTACTGCAAGGATAGAAAGACAGTCAAACTCAGAAATTCGCAGGAGAAACTAAGTTCTGAAAGACTTTTATGTGCCAAAAAGGCTATGCGCCCAAAACAAGACATGCCACAGCTTAAAGGGCGTATAACATGGCAACACATGGGCGCATAGCATACCACAGTATTGGCACATAACTTCTGTGGGCGCATAGTAATGCTCACAGAAGTATGTTGCCTTAGGCACAAGCGCCCAGGCCGAAGAGAAGTCTGATCGTCGCAAATTAACGCTCAAGACTTTGTTTTTTGAAGCATGCCCTCACCCAGAATCAGGTCCTGGACTGCCGAAGACTCTGCCGCAGGAGAAGAGCCACTCGACGCAGCCCCCTTGCCCTTCGCGGATCTCTTGGCGACCTTGGGAGACATGGTTCTCAAAGAAAGAAGACGAAGAGTTTTCTGAAAAATTAAAAGAGAAAGGAATAATGAACTTTCTCTCTCCTCCAGGGTCTATTTATAGGCACGGGCCACTTCCTATGCGCCCACCTGCTGTATGTGCCCATTGTGTTGTATACGCCCACAACAGCCTATGCACCCACGTGAAGGATCAGCTCTCTGCATACTATGTGACTGTCCCTTGCTGACGTGGACGACGTATAAAGGATGGACCACTTCAAATTTCGTTCCGATGAATCTGTCAGTTCGAATTTCGAGGAAAATCTCAATAGTCGTATCTCCCTGACCGGCTGGCCAAACACTATGCGCCCAAGGAGAGAGTCGTGCTATGCGCCCATTTCCTCACGAGAAGAAGATCCATGCTTCTTTCAAAGTATTTCGAACTTGTTCAAGTATCAAAACCTTTGAAGGGGGTCTTGTAAAAACATAAAAAAAATTTAGCAAATGAAGCCACATGCGCCCAAGACAGTGTAGCTCCATGTGCCCAGTCAGTATAGATCCATGCGCCCAGTCAGTGGAGCTCCATGCGCCCAGTCAGTGTAGCCCCATATGCCCGTCAGTGTAGCTCCATGCGCCCAAGACTAGCTCCCACGAAAGGAGGGCGCATAGCCTGAGACATGGCTAGAACCCAATCTTGACACAGTCAAAGCCATGATCAAAACATGCACCAAAGCACACGGCCACATCAGTCTCCACGAGCAGTCGTGCACCGAAGCATGCGGCCACGTCAACACCACGACCAAGCCACGATCTTGTAGCCTGTATGTCCCTACATCCTATGCGCCCAAAGCAGGACTATGCGCCCACATAAAAACCAGCGTGTTTCCTCATGTGGGCGCATAACATCATTCCAGCTCAAGAACGACTATAAAAGGGGGCCTCATCCCTCTTCAAAAGACAGAACGGAGAGCATTTTCAAGAGCCAAATTGCTACACTTCTTGCCAGTGAGCCGAGACTTAGCAATTTTCTTATGTGTTCTCCCACTTTTGTAATCGGAGTGTCAACGGAGTAAAGGAGCAACTGCCGCTCGATCTCCATCGTCTCATTCCCCAGAATTCTTTTTTTGTACTCGGGGATCCTTAGCGCAGGATCTCTCAGGGGTACTCGATTTGTGGTGCCTTGCGCCAATAAAAGGAAAACAGTATTTTCTTCTTCTTTTTTTATGTGTGTATATAGGAGTCAGTTCTACTGGAGGTGATAAAGCTGACGAAACATTGATAGCATATGGAGAAGATGTTGAAGGGACATCTAGGACAAGAGGTGGAATAACTGCATTCTCTTGTCCCTCTGGATAGTCTCTGAGGTAGAGTTTTCTAGATCTGGTACCGGTCATGGCTTCCTCTTCTGGAGCTGGTGAGAAGGAAACCATATTGCAGTTCTTCATCCAAAACTTGTTTCTCGAGGACTTCTTCTGAAGCGATAGAGGATTTGTCCAGAATCTTAAGCCAATACGAGGCTGGTTGTGCTGAAGACGTAGATAGAGAGAGGTATAGGAGACCCTTTTCTATTATTCAAGTCAGGGGCTTTTTGCAGATCATATCCCATTTTTGTCATCGGTTCGTGGGACTATTGCCTGTATAGATGGAATACTGGCTGGTAATTGGCTTCTGGTTTTGGTAGTATTATCCCAGAAGAAGAAGGTGAATCAGCCGTCGGGATGAAGGTAGCATCCAGAGGTAGAAGATGATAACCGCCTAGTGAAGCCATATGGCATGACTTGTATTTGGTTGTCTTTTTGGACTTTACATACGAAGCAGGCGTCTCAAAGTTAGCAATTAAGTCGAGATGGATCCACATGATTTTCCCTTTGTCGGTTGACAGAGGGACAAGACCGTCACTTCGTGCTGGTGAAAGATTGACAATCTCCAGAGTAGCCTTCAGGATGGGAACGACTCTATCCTGCACAAGTTGAGCAGGAAAGTCGCCAAACTGCAGAGAGGCAAAGTTAGCTGTCACAGTCTTCTTATCCTGCTGGAGAGTGATCGCTCCAGCGTTAATCAGCTCCTAGATCTTTCCTTTGAGCATGTAGCATGCCCTGGTCGGGTGTCCGATGAACCTGTGATACACACAATATTTAGGATGATCAGTTTTACCTACTTTATTTGGCCGCTTTGCTTCGGGTAGCTGAAGTTTATTGCTCTTGATTAAGCAATCAAAGATGCTCATGATGTCATCTTCACCAAAGGAGTACTCCTCTTTCGAATGATGTGTTCTCTGTGGAGGTGCCATCGTAGTAGGTGTTGACTGACCAACATTAACAGCTAAAGCTTCTTTGCCTTTCATATTGATGGCTAAAGCTTCCTTGTTCTTACGGTTGTTTTGACGACCATCGCAGTTGGGATGTTCATCTTTGCCAAGATTAGGTATCTGGATGCCTAGTTGTTTGAACTTGTCAGCACTATCTTCGGCTGCCCTGGCACTTACTATGAAGGAGGCCCAGTCTTGAAATTGTGTGGGTCCAGTCCACATGCTGACTATAGATAACAAGTTTGATCTGCAAGTATCTACAGTCAGTGCATCTATAGTACCCAAAGGCATTTTGAGTCCCTCTCGACGGAAGCGTACAATGAAACGTTCAGCAGTTTTATTAGGCCGTTGTTTGATTTTGATGAGGGCCGACATAGTCATGTCATTTGTTCCCTCATAAAACCGTTCCAGGAACATTTGCTTGAACCCTGCAAAAGAAGTTATGCAACCATCTGACAAGCTGCGATACCAGTCATAGGCTGTACCTGCCAAGCATCTGACGAATACTCTAGTAAGTAGAGCATCATTTGTTCATAGATGATCGGTCATTACCTCGAAGTGATTGAGGTATTAACTTAGAGATGAACTGTCGTCAAACAGCATGATGGTTGGCGGTTTGTATTTCGATGGAAATGGGACTTCCTTCCACTCTATAGGGTAGTATTACTTGATCCCAAACTTCTGCAGACCGTCCTTCTGCTTGAAAGCTTCAAACTAACTACATAGAAGCTTCACCGCCTCATTGGTATCCTCTGATGTTTGGGGAGCAGTAGATTGATTCGATGCGTTAGGAGGCGGGACTACATGATAAGCAGCTCCTCCAGCACCAGACTGGCTTGGAGCCGGCCTGGTGGCATTGTGAGGAGGCTGTACCCTAGACCGGTGTTGGCAGGAGCTGATGCTGCAATGTGTTCTTGGGTTGGAATCAGATTCGTAACCGGTGGAACAGAGTGTTGTGCCATGATCACAGTATGCATACTTGCCATCATTTCGGCTATGTTCTTTGAATTGGCCTCTAGAGCAGCGATCCTTTGCTTCTGACTGTCGGAGCTAGATGCATCTTATTCTTCGTTAGTGACATAGTTAGTCACTTTTCTGGCCACTGAGGAAGAGCTGGTGGAAAAGATGGTCCGTTCAGAGCCTTCACTATCGGCATCAAAGTCATGCAAGGAACCACCCCCAGGAGGAAGAGTGGAAAGATTCCTTTGATTGAGAAAATCTTGGTTAGAATCGAGAAGATTCCTTTGACCGATTGTTTCTTGGTCGAAAGGAAGATTCCCTTGACCGACTGTCTCTTGGACGGAAGGAAGATTCCTTTGACCGATTGTCTCTCGGCTTCTTGATTTGGTATGTCGGTAGACTCCTTCGCCGGAATCACGGATCCGATTAAGGTATTGTTGACTAGGGTTGTGGGTTGCACTACGTCTTGGATGTTTTCTACCCCTAGTGCTTCGAAATGTTATGTTGACTGGAGCTTACAATAGTTCATCTTCATCCACCATCACAAGTTCAGTAGTCCGAGTGTAGTTCAAACGGTCGAAGACAAACCATTTAGCTGACTGGCAGGATCATTTGATCACTACTTCGTGGTGGTGATTACGTTCTTGATGAGGAATTATAGATGGACGAGATGGTCTTGTGATGTTTCGCTTTTGTACAAGAAGTTCGCGGAGATCTGTTACACTAATAGGAGAAGGAAAAGTCGGAGATACATATTCCTTGATGATGTTAGGAACATAATTTTGATTATTAAGGTGCCCTGTTCCCTGTGTGTACAGAGAAGTGTCGACTTCATTTTCATAGGTAAGAGGGCTCTTGATCTAAGTAACTCTCACTGTGCACAATTTGGCAGATGGTGTAGATGGTGTTTGATGTATGTTTGATACTACCCTGTACTGGTTGAGGTAGGTGTGCTTGTCAGAGTTGTGCGCCACCTGACTGTCTGTCTGAGACACCTCAAATTGCCCTGCTTTGTTCTTGAAATGTATAGGGTGGGCAAATCTTGGCTCTAGCGCTGGCTATGAGGAGTGGGCAGGATGTCCTGTTGTTTTGTACACCATTTTTCAGTACGTTTGGCACGGCACAGTTGATCAACAGAAGATAGACTTCGAGCAGAGTCTAGTCTCTTGACATTGATTTGATTGCATCTGCCAAGAGAAGTAGAATCTCCACTCAGAAGCATTCTCGCATTGACTAGCCATGGTCACAGTCATATGCATTTTCCACCAACTCGAGGACTAGGGAATGATAAGGAAAGGCCCTATGATAAGGAAAGGCCATAGGGCGCTTTCCTTTATTCTGTATAGGGGCAGTAGTCAGTAACTTCTCCACCAAGTTTAGAACTGTAGATGAAGAGGGAGTAGCCTGTCGGAGCTGTCCCCTAATTGGCACCTGAACATTGACTGGCGCACCCTCTGCCAATTTCAGAATTGACGAGGATGAAGAAATGGCCTGGCGATGCTGTCCTTTAGTTGGCGCTTGAGCATTGACTGGCGCACCCTCTACCAATTTGAATATTGGCGAGGAAGAAGAAGTGGCCTGGCAGCGCTGTCCTTTGGTTGGCGCATGAGCATTGACTGGCGCACCCTATGCCAATTTTAGAATTGGCGAAGAAGAAGAAGTGGCCACAGAGCATATCTCCATAACTGGCACAGCAGCAGTCATTGGTGCACTGGAGGACTTCGGAGTCCAGACAGCACGCACCTTGTTTTTGGCAGCAACAGTAGTGCGCTTGGCACCCCCTGCACCAATCATAGCTTCATAGGCAGTTTGGTCGACTTTCACGTCCAATGTCTTCTGCGTCGTGCTGACCGACGCAACATCGTATTGAGTTGTCACTTTCTCTTCAGAGGAGAAAGTTATCCCCAACAGAGTCACCATTTTGTCTACAAAAACAAAAAAAGTGTTCCTTTACTAACTAGAAAAAAGAAAGTACAAGAGTATAATTGATTTCTGAGGAAGTACAACTATAGGAATCTGATCAGAAGACGATCACTTTATCCCTTGGACGATGCGATCTCGAAGAACAAAGCCTTTGGAGAGTGCTGTAGCAAGTGCTTAGAAGATTATGATCATTAGTGATGATTTGCAAGTGATTTGAAACTCTATTTATAGAGTTCTGAAATAGCTGTCAGCCAGTTATTCTGATTGGCACACACTGCAAGTGGTGCACCATTCACCCCTTGGCGTGAACGATTAGTTTAACTACTTGGACGCGTGGCATTTTGTGATTGATATGTGCTTGGTTATGGGCAGTTTCATATTCATATTCTTCGAGATTAGTGGCATGTGTGCCACGTAATCTAACTACTTCAGGATGATTTGATCAAGTAGTGCAACTACTGAGTGGCACCAGGCGCTACTTGCTGACTGGTGCCAGGCACTAACTGCTATTTAGTGCTCCTTTAATTAATATGATACTAATGATCATCCTGTGCCAACTGCAGATGGCGCAGGACAGCTGATGGTCATTTATGGCGGATTTAACACGTCTAAGAAAATCTCTTCGAACGCCATGCGCTCGAGATTCGTACAAATTTTTCTCGACTGACGTGCTGTCAGTCATGATGATAATTGTTTAGCTTCTCAAGAAGATGACCACGTGGCAAACAACGCCACTTGATGACTGGCGCCATCTGATGTCTGGCGCCATTTGATAGTTGGCGCTAATTGCTGATATGAATATTGGCGCTTCCTACGAGTGGCGCAAGGTGCTGAAGATACTATTTAGGCTTCTACAACCCCAAGAGTTGTGTCGACCTTAGAAAAGTTATGTGCCGGATGCGAACCGTCTCGAAATAGGAAGGAATTTGACTTGACTTATAGAATACGGGATGACTATCGATAGGGATGCCATCGGACGATGTTAATCGTCAATGCGATATAGATGTAGCATGCTTAGAAATTAAGGAATTGTTCGAACAGAGATTCGAAGTAATTGATATTCAAAACCTATTTCGAGAATTTGTTGAATAACTTCATCCCTGAGTGGTGTATTGGATAGCCTCGCGGATGTTGATCGATTGAGGATATGGGGTGCCAATGAGTCTATTAGCAAGCGACAAGTACGCAAAGCCTTAGAATAATTATCATTAAGTAAGTTGTAATATTGAAGATTTTGACGAGTCGATTTGAATGAACTAGAAATGACGCACACGAGATTGGGATTGTGCAAGTATGAAATACGAGAATGATTGAGTAGGAAAATTAAATCGAAAAAAAGTTAAGGTGTACGAATGGATGACTCGATCGAGAAAAATCGATATGAATCGTATACAAAAAGTTAGCACGATTGGATGATAGCGTGCATGGAAATGATTCGAATATTTGAGAATGACTCTAAGGATTGGAACACGATGTTGCTCGATAATTTGAGTTAGCACAAAATGATGCAACTTGAGGAAATATGTCGTTCGATGACTTAAGAGAGACGGATGAACATATGTGATTATGGGTTTGAACGAACTCATCATGTAAATAGTTCGGGGATTATTGATCGAATTTTGATCTTGAATGTCAAGAAGATTATCTAGTTCGGACAATAGCATCGGTTGCACGAGTCACAATTTTGTTAAAAAAAAGATCTTCAGGTTACGTATATCATCGATGGTATTGAGGCGTATCAAAGATCGATATGTGATAACTCGGGGGTACTCTGATTCGAGGAATGATGATCGTGTAAAGTGTTATTGTTTTGATGGATGTTATACTTGGGATTTTTATTGAAATGAATGCTTGGATGAAAATGATTGTGTCTTGATTGCTTCGAAGATGACCACAACGTCGACGATCTTATCTTGTACGTGCGCAACTCTAGCCTCGCACATGCGCACGTCAAATTTGGAGCGATCGTTGCGCGTGAGCACTGACATGGTGATTCATGTCACGCGAATAATCGAACTCGGAGATCAGGGTATGGTAATTTGGATTGCTTCGACTTGTGGTTTGATGCGAAAGTGAATTTGAGGATAGGTCGGACTTATGATTGACGATTAAGTAAACTTGAGGATTGAATAGATCCAATCTACGTATCAAGAATAAATTAGTCTAGACTCAATGCAAGAGTTATGCCCCGATGAGACGATTATCCTGCGGGAGCATTGGCATGGTGATTCATTCCTACCGCGGATAATCAGAGTTGCATGAGATTGGGGCATGACGTATTGTTATGCTAGATAACCTTGTAATCGAATACGTGAATTGTGATAAACAACTTAGGGAATATGGAATAAGGATTATGGTTTAGTGATAAATCGTGTCGTAGCATGCTTGATTTGGGAAGGATGGATAATTGGATTATATCAAACATGTTTGAAGATAGACTATGCAAATTGCTAGTTTGGACGTACGATAAGAGATATGCAGAAGATTGGGTTAAACGAACTTACGGTAGGATGGCTTTGCTGAATGACTCGGACCCCTGGGTTTGAACATTGCGAGTGCGAATAGGAGAAATCTATGCTCGAAGTTAGAAAGCGGAGTGATGCGAGCTTGGGTAGAAAATCCCGTACTATCAATTTTGGTTTGACCTTAGGGTAGGGTCAGTGTTGATATTATTGTTTGGGAACTATGATTCCAATACTGATGGTTGACTATAGCATGGAAGGATGGCCTAGCGGTTAGGCAGACATCCCGGTGTAGAGAGATAGGAATTGTGGAGACACCACTCACAAGTTTTGGCTAAAAAGCATATATTTCAGGGACGCTTGAATATGTGTACGATCCAACTCGAGTGGTGATGGCGGATTCTCTATCACGAGGCTTGGCTGAAGTATACGTATTTTGGGGATGCTTGGAATATGTGCACGATCCAACTAAGTGATATGTTGAATTCAAGTAAGACTAGAGGAACGACAAAGTATCGAAGATTTTGAAATCGTGTTTCGAAGAAATATTGATGGTAGTACGATCATTAGATTTGAGACGAACTTGAATGTTGGTTGATCGGGTGGTTTTCCTAGAACTGAGATTGTCCGTGTGCGCGATGAGTGTAAGTTACCCAAGTTGAGATATAGTTGTTCGTGTCGAAAAATAACCAAAGCACGAGCGTGGCTCGGATTGAAGAAACGCATAGGAGGAATGTGTGCGAGAATTGTTGGATACTGAATCATGTTATAAGTCGATAAGTGTACTCAGTTAGTTTCGAGGATGAAACTTTTTCTGAGTGGTGTATAATGTAATGCCCCATCCCGCTCAACTCAATCGGAGGAATCGAAATGCCAATGGCGTTCGGACTTAGCCATGCAACGGCTGCTCGAAGACCCGCTCGGTCGAGGTGACTCCTCTCTTAAGTGGTTGGCTTTGGTGAACTTGCCTCAGCTTGGCCTTCACACTGATAAACCAAAGTTTTCAAATGCACAAGTAGGCTTGATAATAAAAGAGACAAATCCATGTAGCTAAGGGAATAATCCCAACTTGGGTCAGACTGAGTTAGAACATGGAAGAAAAAGGTCCCACGGTTGGCTTAGAAGTATGCACGGTATACTTTCAAAATGACACTCAATCCTTCGTCTCGAGGCTTGGGAGAAGAAAAGTTGGACGATGCTACCACAAAGCTAAGAACTTAGCATAAGTCATAGACGTCGAACGATAAATGCTTAATAAAGCATGCACGGTCCTGTTGTCCAAGGCTTGGCATAGCCTTTGCTTGTCCCACGGGTTAAGTTATATCGCACGGCTTGTGGCATAAGTCTACGAACCCAAAGAACTTGGTTGGTCAAGTCGAACGCGTGCATGGCACATTCCCATGATGTGAGGCTTGGCATAGCCTTTGCTCGTCAAGTTGTTGCATGATTTAGTCAAAATTATGTTGGGCTATCAAAGTCATAGCAAGCACTATCCCATGTTATCTGCGGTTGTCAAGTCACTTTATTCCACGATCTCAAGGCTCATCATATAAAGTATGACTTGGGCGGTAGTGTCGCATAGAACACAAGTCGGTTTAAGGCACGAGCCACAGATGGTTCAATAAAAAGTTAGCCACGGTCTATGGCACATGAAAAACATATTTTATTCAAGTTATGCTTGAAGGCTATAAATTAGCCATTCATGAGTTGAGTCAATAAGAGTATGGAAACACTGAAAACATGTCGGGACAGTAGGTCAGTCGCTGAGGAGAAATATGTCGGGACTGTAGGCCAGTCGCCGAGGAAAGATGTCAAGACTGTAGGTCAGCCGTCGAGGCAACCCTATTTTGGGCTCTGCAAAAGAAGTATAGAAAATTAAAGATGTAAACCAAAGGAAAGTAAGTTGTGACGGTTAGGCCAAGTATTTATGTTGAGTCTAGAAGTTCTCGTAGGTGCATGGTCATGGACATCTTGTCAACAAAGTTTTGCGTCCTCGATTCGGTAGCCTGGGGCCACAGAACCGTATCGGACTAGGAGGAAAGCAAGGTAGTTAGGCAAGAACACGTCGTCGGTGATTCGAGGACTTGAGCAGGGCTAGCTACCCTTAGTTGCAATTGTCACGAGCCGCACCCATTTTTTTTGTACAGAAACGAGACGTGTCCAAGCCAGCCTATGCCGCAGAGTCGACGGTAGAACGCTGTCACGACCATGATGATCAAAATAAATAACACAATGCTCATTCAATAAAACTAATTTAACTTACAATATTCGCAAGTTTTACATTTGCAGAAAATATAAACTCGTACAAATATTGGAATGACTACAACTCATCTATCTTGCTAGTCTCTAGGCTTTTCGTCTGCAAGTACACCCGTCACTCCCCAAGCTAAGTGAATCCACGGCTAACCTGAAAAATACTAGTTTCCAGTTAGGAATGGAACGAGTACAATTCACTAAATGCAGTTTCAATATATGAAAATGACTATATAACAGAGGTTAGCCTTTAGACACATATGATTCATAAAATAAAATAAAGAAGGACAGAATAAAACTGAATACTAAGAACAGAAAATAAAATACTCACCAACTGACCGACTGAAGTACCTTTGATATGTGATCGGTATCGGAATAATTATGCGACACGTTCTACACTATATACACGGTCTACACGAAACACTACAATAAAGAAACACTGTCTACAGTGTATAAATGCAATAATAATCACGATCTACACGGTCTACACGATATAAATGCAATAATAATCACGGTCTACACGGTCTAAAGTTAAATCACACATCGTTGGTACTTCACCCTCCCGACACAACAAGGAACAAAATCAACATAAAACTGATATCACATATCTATCAACTAACAATGATGCATAGTAAAGATCAATACTGAAAACAAATAATAAACTGTACTCGCCTGTGGTCCTTTGCTGATAAAACCGATAATCCAAACCACTCAGTGTGCCACAATAGTCAAAACTTGTACAATAGTCTCCAGATACTGAAATAGACATTACCATTGTTCTCAGAATAGTCAAAATAGCTAGGGTTGCCTGTCTTTAAGTCCAATTCTGGATACAGGGGCAAAACGATAATTTTGGGTCAAAACGGTGTCCGCCGTTAGATCCGCTTTGCACCGAAAAGCGTGCCAGAGTCAATAGTCTCTAAAGCTGTCAAACTACATGTCTACGAATTTGTTTTGATGATACGAACCCAACTGTATGTCCAAAGTTGGATTCTGGCTGGCCGTGCACAAAATCACCCATTGAATCGGACCGTGGGGCCCGCAAAACGGTAATCCGATCAACTGTCTCAGAATTGGACCAAACTTGGCATACAGGACCAGAAAAATGATACGGATTTGTTGGCACAAGTTTCGTCTCGATCTGACGAATGTGCACAAAGTAATTGGGAAATTTGCACAAAGGCTGATACGGTGAAATTCGACGGATACGCATCAAATTCGTCGCGCAGACGCGACTAATTTAAATTCCGTCAAAGCCCACACGTCCATGAAACCATTGCGCACCTTTCGATGCTTTCGATTCGCGACCACGTCGCCCGGATTGGTGGGACGCACGTCGTATCGAAGAGATTTTTAATATTTTACAATTTTAAAAATATGTTTTTCACAATTTTTAAGCTGATTTCTGTCACTGTTTAAAGGACTAAAATTGAAACTAAAAGTAGGGTTTTTATGTCCTACATGTTGTCAATAAATGCCTTAAGATAGATCTTCAAAATCGTGCATGGTTTGGGAGAAAACTGGCCGCAAAGTAGAGTAGTTGGACTAGTTCACGTGTCCTGTTTCGACAGTTTTTTTTGTCAACTTCAACTCGATTTCTCTCGAGTTTCGGGTCACTAGATTAAACTAGTTAATAGGGATTAAAGATGGTTATATAGTGATCGTACCAGAGTTTACGGAATACGAAACGATCGAACGATCGTTGAGTTATCGCTTATCGAAATCGTCCCTTCGCCTTGTTACAGCTGTTGTTGAATCCGCCTGTGCGCGCTGCCGCGGCGGCTCCAGACGGCCTGCAGTGGCCCTCGGCGGCGCGCGCACGCGGGGTGCGCCCAGTTGTGGGTGGCGATGTTTGTCGAAGGCTAGGGTTCGGTTTCTCGACTGTCCTTTGTATATATACGTACATATATATGCCAGTTCCGCATCTGGCCGAGTGGTGGGGGAGTATAGCCATGTGGGCCGGGCTCTAATGCTATCGGGGCTGAGTTGGGGTTTCACTATTTGGATTTTTGTTTTCTTTTGTTTTTTTTCTATTATTAACTATATTATATATGTGTATATATATATGTATATATACACCCACATTCATATATCTATATAATATGTATATATATATATATACATTAATAATTTATGAATATATATATATATATATATATATACCTCCATAAACTCAAATAAATCTCACTGGCATCTATTCCTAGTGTCGAGCCTATTTGCATAAATATGACCATATATATATATATTTATTTATTTGACCAATATAATATCACCAATAATAATAATAATAATATATAATAATAACCTTGATAATAATAATAATAATAATAATAATAAAATTCAATAAAACAATAATGGTGTATATATACCATTATATGGAGTCTAAAAATCCCAAATGTACGAGGACCTATTTTATACAAAAGTCACTGAATATCACTAATAATAATATTTATAATATTTAAATTATGAATACTTAGGAATATTCATTAAATCATTAAACGGAATACAACACACTCATACCATATTATATCAATACGGATGTCATCGGACGTACTGCATGACTGCATGGGCTTGCTTTGGGTCCAATTTGGACTAGTTCGGTACAAACAGGTCCCCTTAAACTCAATAATATAATTATTAAATAAATAAACCATCGGTAAGGGTTAAGTCACAACTTGGCCTAGGTTTTCTAGTTAGGACATCACTATGGCTTGGCCTTCCCTACCAGGGCTAATACACTAGTCAAAGCACGCCATTAAACTATCCGTGCCACGATTTCTAGTCACCTTGTACTCCAAAACTCAACCATGGCTAAAATTATTTATCGTAATAATTAATTAAGTAATTATTTATAAAATCTAAAAATCACCATTTAGTTTTAATAAATAAATAAATAAAATATATCATCAAAATTTTGGGAAAAGGGGTTACAAATCTACCCACCTTAAAAATAATTTCGTCCTCGAAATTCAAATTCTTAAATTCAAGAAGGAAATCTACTATTACCTTAATCTTCTCGAATTTTAATTCCTCAAAACAGTTTATATCCTCCTCCTAGCCATTTTGTAACTACGAAACTCCGAGGACTTCTACCCACCTTTGGTCATACTACTCCCTCAGAGGTATGTCCCTACAGCTTTATAATCATTCAACGACATGCTACAATTGCTACCAATAGATATCTACTGCATATGGCATATACAATCCTCTTCTATCTATCAGGCAACCCAAAAATTTAACAAGCTGCAACTTTACACAAGTAGCAAAAATTCTAATAAGCATGACCATTCTTCGCCCCGAAATAGGAAGAACGGAAAGATAAGGAAGAATATCCGAGGGCAATTATGAAGTTTTCAAGAGTGGTAGAAGGTATCTAATGATGCAGCTAGAGGAAAATTCATAAACTATTAACTTATTTGCTAGAGTGGGCTACTCTAGTCTAGTCACTTGTTAACTAGAAGAACCCTTCGTTTCCTAAAGGGGCTTGCAATCCGTGCAATACAGAAGTTTTGTTCTCGAAATTCTAAACAGGTTCCATGATAGAACGGAATTTGAGAAATCAAGATTGTGATCTTTTCCGTGGTTATTTAAACACACGAGCAAGGGTTATAAATGCAATGCAAGATCGTATCGCAACTTCCAGGTAGATAGAATAAGGGTTACGAACGACTTCACGTTCTAAGAAGGGGAGACAACATAATGGGTATAGGGACCTATTTCAGAAAGTTCGGTTTTATAGTCCAATTATGGTGGTATGCATGAATGGGTATTACTGGGTCTTAATGGGTTCCCCAATTGGACATCAGTCGTCGGTTGAATGAACCTTGGACTTCAATCTATATTGACTGGACAAGATTCTAATGATAAAACTATTTCTACTAGGTTAGGGTGACCTGGAATAAGTTTCCACCCAAGTGGTTGAGCTAGTTGGGCAGTCGGATTGGTTAAATAGGTTATGTAAGCCCTGAAGATGCGCCTTCCGTGACTTTTGTGTTTAAGTAGCACAAGAAGACACAATTGAATGGCACACTAGTGACATGTGCGTAGTGGGCTTCGAGTCGATCACAACCATATATTGGGTCGAAAAATTCGAGTCGAAGTTGAGTCTCTAGTCGTAGTCGGAAAGTATACGGGAATTATGGTAAGGTTTATAGCTAGTCCTTTTTGTCCTAAAAGTCGTACCATAAACATAGAGTACAAGGGGACGTGTTTGAGTGGGACATGATATACCTAGATGAAGGTGGACTCGTATATGTCTTGCATATAATATTTGTTGGAAGGTAACAGCTGGTCTCGTGCTCCGAATATTAATGACACGGTCGGGGACACAAAATAATCTAAATGGAAAGTGGGAGTCCATGGGGCACTAATTATCATCCTAATGGAAATTTTTCTAATCATTCGGTAATCCTTGTACATCCCAAATTTTTAGAAGGCTTACAATGTACTCACCTTAGCGGCTAGGACATGGTCTTAGGGATAATGAGGTTAGAAGAATTCCAAAGTCTGGCTATTGTATCTCGACTCTTGTTAGTAAAGAATCAGCCACGGAGTAACTGGATACGGTAGATATGAGATCGTTCCTTAATAAATGAAAAATGAGTGTGTACAATGACACATGGTCGATGAAATAGAATGATCTACTCGTCCACAGTATACAAGAGTTGTCGACGGGGTAACCAACTCTAAGGTATATCATATGAAAAGAATTCTAACAATTGTGTCGTGAATTTCTACTTGTGTCAAACCTGTCAGACTATTGTCACAAGGGTTCTAGTGGTATGGGCTGTAGTGGTCATGTATTGCTGTAGGCAACTGGTAGATCATAATATGACAGGGTATTATGCTATGGATATTGGCCAAGCTAGTGAGGGTAATATTCTAAGGCTAAATCACATCTCAAAATAAATTGTATAACTAGGATAATTCATGTTGGATCCCTAATCTCGGAATGGGTGTTTATTATAGCCATGGTAACTGGTGGTATTTTTTGTCTATTCCACTCATGTCTAATCCGCGGGCTTGGTCGAGTAAGGGTTGTGTCAAGGCATAAGGATTGCTAGTTAATGCAAGCTTCAAGCAAATAATTAGAGACTCACAACAATTGGTTTCTTGAGAATAGATAGTCTGTTAGGTTGGCATTTTGACCAAGGGTAAAGCCCTACTTATTCTTAAATTCAGATGGCTAGAATGTCCCAATAGCAGTTTGGGGGTCGAGAGGAGAACGAGTAACTTAAGGCAAGGTTCTACATGGCTGGCCGATGGTAGCTACACTTGTATATACAACTATCATAGCCATGGGATACTCTGTATCTCTCTACCAATACGAGCTTTCGTCTTTCCAAGTCAGTGAAAGACAAAACAATAAAGAGTACAAGAAAGATGTCACTGAATACAATTACGCGATTCATGGGCGAATGTATAATTCAAGAGGAATTGTCAATGCAGTCGCAGATGAGATCCTAGAGACATCTACATCTCAATCCATGTAGGTTAATCAGAGGGAGAGCGAACCGGTTGCACTACGGTTGATCAGACCGTAATACATCGACTCTGATTAGACAATATGTTAGCAGGCGTCCTCAATAAACATATGTCTTGAATCAAGCTCGATAAAATAGTAAGCTTGCAAAATTAGGCTATAATAGCAACATTGGTCAAGATAGTCAAAATATAATTATACAAGATTTTTGAAAGAAGGCACAAGTCGTTCGAGTTTTGTGAGAATCAAAACCTTACCCGGTGTTCTTGCTTATACTGTCATCCTACTATCTTCTTATCTATAAGGCCTTGGTCGACTAATGGGTTATGGACCTCTAAATTCTATATTCCAGGTAAACCTATTAGTGTCAGTCAACTACCTCGTCAATAGATCACAAGGATCACGGAATGCTAGATTGTGAGACATGCCACCCAACTTGAAGAACTTTCACTAGTATTGGATTTAGATCTTATGGGACATACAGGGCATTTACCTATCCTCTATAGTATCCTAAATTTGTAATCATGTCTGAAGTCATTTCACCGAGAATTATGCCTCGCCCGTCTACTAGGGCGGTGGTAAACCCTTAGTTCCGTGATTCAGATGATACAAATTCAAACACTTCTTAACTCTATCCAATATTGACTCAATGGTAACTACGATCAAGAGAGGACCACTTGCCATAGTTTTAGCAATATCCTATAACCTATATCCTCTTAAACTAATTTCAACTCTAGGGGTCGTGCCTCGCCAGTGCGCTGCTGGCTGCAGTGAATCCATAGTCTCCATAATTCAAATAAACGGCGACAGTACGCTGCTGTCATGCCATTGTGAGTTAACTAACATTCCTTTAACTATATATGTAAAAATTCCTGAGCTTCTAGAGATTCAAATAAGTTCACTATGAAATAAAGCGTAAGTATTTGTCCTATTAGTCATAACCCCTATAATAAAAGATTGAACATGGAGGAAATAACTGAAGACAAAAGAAATACGAACACTCTAGTATCTATTTCATGTGTATTCAAACCATTGAGGTAAAACTTTGAATCGAAACTAATTCAAGGTTCATATATGGGTAACATAATCAAAAATTATATAAAAATAATAATTCTTAGGTAAACTAGGAACTAAATAGGCAATTCGGACTAAGATATGAGGATGATATCTAAAGAGGCAAAGAGAAGGAATTGAACAATTTATCAAGGTTACATCATTACCTCTATGAAGCCCTGTCTCACCAAGTGAAAAATCTATCCATATTGGATCATATCATCATATCAAGAGGTAATAGTGTACCTATGGGGATCTGACAAACTATCTAAATTAATAACACCTCATCTAAATTGCATGGCCTAAACTACCCATCGGTAA
>JANAVB010020209.1:0-2500 GCA_029216955.1 Iris pallida | reverse complement strand
TTGGATTCCAGTGGGCCGTGCACAAATTCGCCCATTGGACAGGGTCACGGGCCTACCAAAATAGCGTTCTGGTCGACCATCTCATAATCAGACCAAACCTGGCATACATGACGAAAAAAATGACACGGTCCTGTTGGCATAAGTTTTGTCTCGAGATGAAGAATGTTCACGAAGTTATGGGCTAGTTTGCAAATAGGCCGTTACGGGGTATCTCGACCGATATGCCTCGATTTCGTCGCACACGCACAACGAAATCAAGTTTCGTCGAATCCCACACGTCGACAACATCTATATGCGTCTTTTTATGCTCGTGGGTTGTGACCACGTCGCCCGGTTTGTCGGGGAGCACGTCGTATCAACGATTTTCCTAAAATTTTATTGGTTTAAAACTTGGTTTTTTCTGATTTTTAGGAACAGATTTCTTTGTACACAATTAATGAAATTCAAAACTACAAAATAGGTTCTGAGCTCCTATATGTTATCTTTAATCTTATTTGATTAGATTGTACAAATATTAAACAGGTTGCTAGGAAACTGGACACGAACAGGGGTACTTGGACTGATCTCTTATCTTGTTTTGAAACAGTTTTTCGTCCGACTTGGCATTAATTTATCGGGCAATATAGGACTGTTACCTACAAACTATTTAATAAGGTTTAGAGTCATATAGGTTATCTACGCGTAGGATCTTGTAGATCAAAAAATAATTAAACGAGGTGGGAGAAAACTTACATCGAAGTTGGGTATTTGGATTGGGTGTTGCTGCTGCTATTTCTTCTCTGTTCGCAGCGGCTGTCGCGCACGCGGTCGCTGCCGCCGGCCGACATCGACCTCCGACCACCCATGGTGGCGTGGGAAGATCGCGTGAGGGAGGGGGCGTATGCTTGGGTTTGAGGTTAGGGTTTGGGTTTTTGAAAGAGATTCTCTCTTGCTCTCTCTCGATATATATAAGGAACAGGGGGTCGGGTCTGGTAGGCTGTGCGGGGGGGTTGTTTTCTTTTGTTTTTTCTTTTGTTTTCTTTTCCTTTCTCTTTTTTTTTATTTTCTTATATATATTATGTGTAGACATAAATATTTTTACACACGCACATGGGATAACCACATGAAATATTTATATAAAAATATGTAATATAACAATTAGTGTAATATATATATATATATATTTTATATATATATATATATATATATATATATATATATATATAAGTCATTTACTAACTTTATAAATAACTTTATCTATATATTTGTATATGTATATATATATATATATTTTTTTTATATATTTGTATATGTATATATATATATATATATATATATATATATATATATATATATATATATATAGTACTGGTAACACCGCCGCGCATGGGGCGGGCGGGGTTCGAGTCCTGGGGGACGCGAGCGCCGCTGCTTTAGCTTATCTGTTATGGGTAGATAGGTGTAGTAGTACGCATAGTAGTAGGAATATATATATATATATATATATATATATATATATATATATATATATATATATATATATATATATTTTATATATATATATATATATATATATATATATATATATATATATATATATATATATATAATATATATATATTTCTATTTATAGAATATATATATATATATATATATATATATATATATATATATATATATATATATATATATATATATATATATATTTCTATATATATATATATATATATATATATATATATATATATATATATATATATATATATATATATATATAAAATATATATATATATATATATATATATATATAGAAATTACTAATATATCGACTATTCTTCTATTTATGTACTTAACTTTTACGTACTTCTGTGTATAAAATATATGTGTATACCCATGGTTATTGGTCCACATAAAAGCTAACAATATTCTAAATATGTCCTATATAAAATATCAATAACACTTGTATATATAGCAATTATTTAGAAAATCTTTATTAGATCATTAAAATAAAGTAAGTCATACACGCATAAATATATGTTGACATGGACATCTCTGGACGTACTATCGGTCTCCATGGATTTAGGTTTGGTTCGGGTCAAGTCCTATCTAGCATGGTACCACCGGGTCTCCTAAAAATAAATAATCTAATTAATAACTAATTAAATCGTACATAGGGGTTAAGTCGCAACTTTGACTCGTTTTACTAGGTAGGACACACATATGACTCGACTTTTCCTACCATGGCTAATACACTAGTCAAAGCACGCAATTGCAAATTCGTGCCATGATTCTAGTAATCTTGTACTCCAAAACTTAACCATGACTAAGGCCTTCTATAATAATAATTAATTAATTAAATATTTTAAAATTCTAAAAATCACCATTAAATTAAAATAAATAATAAAAAGATATTTTAAATAAAATTTGGGAAGAGGGATTACAAATCTACCCACCTTAGAAAAAATTGTCCTCGAATTTAAGGACTACTAGGATAAGCGGGCTTGGTTGATCGTGAAGAGAT
>JANAVB010020208.1:5000-10655 GCA_029216955.1 Iris pallida | reverse complement strand
AAAAAACTGGGTGTTACAATCCTACCCCTTAGAAAAATTTCGTCCTCGAAATTAAAATGATCGTACCCTTCCTAGGTTAAACCCCCAATCAATCAAAGTGAAGCACACAATCCTAATGGTCGTGATTCACATCTCGACAGGGTAGCTACACTATCTATCAATCACAAAAATATCCTGGCAGGTACTAATGGAATCATACAGGAAAGTGGGGAAGAAGGATGAGAATGACAAACCTGCTAACCCTCACCTGCAGCTCGGTCTCCTCGACCGCCTCGCAAAAGATCCACCCCTCTGGTGCTGAGCTACAGGTGGCCTAACTCCCTCAAAAGGAGGTGCAAAGGGACAATCTATCTTCTGGGGGCTTCCGACCCACAGGAATAGCAAACTTCAGCCTCTTCCTACACTGCTCCATGGTGTGTCCCAACTTCCTGCGTAGGAACAACTGACCGCCTTTGGGTCCTGACCCCGATACTGATCTGCACCTGCTGAACCATCACTGGTGCCCGGGTCTGCTGAATCTGAATGTGAGGCCTCTTGGCCTGCCTCCGCTGCTATTACCACTCTGGAAGTCACGACCCCTCTTCAACTTCAACCCCAGGTCGTCCTTCGCTACCATAGCCCCAGAAAATATCTCTACAAAGGTAGCATTCGGTCGCTCTTAGTCAGCGATCGAACCTCCCTAATCAAACCCCGACGGAACTTCCTCGCCTTCGTTCTTCTAAGTCAAGTCATCTATGAACCGGGCCAATCGACAGAACTCCTCGGCGTACTCAGCTACCGTCTGGTTTCCCTGAACTAGACCCTCAACTGTGCCTCATGCCTCCCAGGCTATATCAGAAACTGCTCCTTGAACTGGGCCCAAGTCTGGCCCTCAACTTCCACCCTGGCATCTGTCTGGTACCATGCAGGGCTAAGTCCTGCATCTGACTGCCGCCGATCGATATGGAGTCGATCTGGAATCTCAGCCAGCCTGAATATCTTCTCGATATGCTCTATCCAGTCGTCTGCATAATGGATGCCTCTGGTGCCCAGGAACTCTCTAGGATGCATTTTCTGAAAGTCCTGAATATCCTTCTCCTTCCGACGAGGCTGCTGCTGCTGCTCCCCCTGAGCAGTCACCACTCCACAGTAGTACGAACCAGCTGGTGGGCCTCGTCAATCCCCTGACGGAAATCGGTAGTCTGCCACTGCTGCTGCTGCTGATGAGATGCCAGAATCCTCTCCACGAAAAAGAATAAATGAGCAACATCTACCATCCTCGCAGGTGGAGGCTGCTGCGGTGGAAGGATCTCAGGAAGCACCGGGCTCTGCCTCCCAGCTGGTGGAGGTGCTCCTCCGAAAGCTGCTGAAACACCCACCCCAGCTGGCATGACTGGGGCTGCAGTACCGAGAACTGGCTGCTGAAGTGAGAGGTTTAAACCCCTCGCGCGTCCCTCGGTCCTAGGTGATGTGATCTCATCTCAACACATCCTGGAGACACAGATCAAACAAGAAATCAATGCTGAGATAGAAACGATAATCAAGGGAGGACAATTAATTTCAAGGAAGACATCAGCAAGATGTATAGATGGTATGAATTGAAATAGAATTTTTCCTAACTGTGATTGAGCGCCTCTCCGTTAAATCCTATCCCTCAATCCTATCGCAGGCTCGCGGCACTACAACTAAGTCGCCATACTACCGCGATATCGTACTAATGTGACTCTAAGCCTGCATGGACCCCTAAAAATGTCACACCCGCACCCACTGTGAGGGTACGACGTAACACGTAACATCCAGCTACGCCACAGTATCGGTGGTAGAACGCTGTACTAGGTCACTATCTAGCCAACCATCACACAATTATATAATGTACTTGTCAAAATATCAACTCCGAACGGAGGACAAGTATAGATATAATGAATCTCAATCACAGTCTAAGAACGATATGATAGCACAAGAGAGATAACTAAGAATAAATAACAGAAATAAAACCACAACTAATAAACTCTGACAATCTCAACTACAAAACTCTACTTATAACAACTTCAGTTCTAAAAATGAAAGTAAACAAACAACTAGCTAATCTCCCGATCACTCCTGAGTGTCTGGGCTATTGGTAGCTAAGACATCTCCTGTCCATAATATGTAGGCATGTGTCCTCAAGGCAATCATCTGTAAAATTTACAACAGGTCCGTCAGGACAGGAACGAGTACACTCATCAAGAAAACCCAAGTAATGACAGGGAACTATAAGCATTATAGATAGTTTTTTTGATGAACATGGTGGGTTATATTCAGTAATGTATGGAAAGATAGGTAGTACAAGGAATAAGGTAACTAAATAAGCAGAATCATGGCAATGAAGACTGTAAATATAAACTAGTTGAACTAGATAACATGTAAGTCCAGACAGTAAATGTAAACCAAGTGTAATCCTATGTAAATCCAGTACGGAACGAATCTAATACAAGATGAATCCAATACAAGACGATTCTAGTCGGTGATCAAGAATCCAGGTGACCAGCTATACTCTAACAGTGTGTTTTTAAAATACCGAATCGACATGTAAACGGCTGTAGGTATCAGGCACATCTCTCACTGATCAGGCGAGAGACGGCTATGCTTCCAGTAATTCCAGTTTGGAGATTCCAGATTTAGGGTATGTCTACATGCCTTACTCAATATTTCTCCGCCCCGCAATACAAGTGAATCCATAAAATACGAGAATCGAGAGAGTCCAGCCAAATACGATACTAGTAATAATTTCAGAATATTCCAGTATAGAGGCCAGACAATATGGTAAGTGGTCGCATACATGAATCCAGAAATCCATACGTGTGGTACCAGAGAATCACATAAAACTAAATAGAATTGAAGTACAGTAACTGGCAAATAATGAGAACTATCAGAGAATGTACTCGCCTAATACTCTGAAAAGAGTAGTGTAATATCAGATGTCTGCACCGGAGTCACAATGTCCTAAATAGAGCAGTACAGGTTATAATGTGTTTAAAATAAGTAAATGATGTTTATGATGCAATCTACATGAATTCTAAGCCAATCTAGGTCGAAGTCAACTTGGTCAACTCTACAGTCAAACTAGGTCTACTTAAGTCATACTAGGTCAAAGGAGTCAAGTAAGTCAAACAAGGTCAAACAAGTCAAGGTTAGTCAATCTAGGTCAAACTTAGACTAACTAAGGTTTTGGTCAACATAGACTAGTCAACAAGGCCATTAGGTTAAGGGTCAACCATTAACAATCTAAGTCAACTCTATAGGGCTAACTCAAAACCTCATAAGCTAACATAACTGAATACCTAAGATACCAAACTAAAACTAAGGTAAACGATTATTCATACTAGTATATCACACATAATATATATAAATACCAATCTTAAATCTATAGTTAAGCTAAGCCCATACTCTAACTCAATCATGAAACAACTCCTAAGTATCCCACTTAACCCCATACATATCTTAATCTACTTAGGACTATCCACATAACCTATATGGTCAAACCTAAACCATTAGTCAGTATCTATGGTTTAGTCAATTAGTCAACTAGTCCCCTTTAAGTCCATCTAAGCCCCTTTCTAGGTTAATTAGGTCATAGTTGACCTATAGTTGACTTTGGTCAAGCATGGTCAACAATGGTCAACTATCTAGTCAAACTAGGTCTACTAGACCTAATGGTCAATTCTAACTTGCTACTAACCATAGGCTAGTAATCCTATGGTACTAAGACATATATTCAATATATACACATAGGCCATAGGCTAAGACATCAAGTCTATATCAGTCTATATATATATATATTTTTTTTTTTTTTTTATCATATATTATATATATATATATATATATATATTATATATATATATATAGATATATTATATATTATATATATATATATATAGTCAACTATATATATATATAATACCATAATCTATATATATATATATTAGTTGACTATATATTATATTATATATATATATATATATTATCTATATATATATATAGTCATATATATATATATATATAGATTATGGTATTATATATATATATAGTTGACTATATATATATAATATTATATATATATTATATCTATATATAATATATATTATATATATTTATATATATATATATATATATATTATATATATGTATATATATTTTTTATTTTTTTTTATATATATTATATATTATTATATTTTATATATATATATATATATATATATCTATATATATTATTATACCCATACACATCTATATTACCAATATTGCCAATTACATAATACCCACATATAACCTAACTATGTATATAATACCTATATATTTTCAACTTACATATCGATACTGATATTATTAATATATATATTAATAAATATTATATATTATATATATATTATATAGATATATTATATATATATTGAGAGAGAGAGTGAAATGAGAGGGAACAAGGCGTGAAGGGGTATGAACATGTGTGGTTGAGGTCATGGGAAGGGGTAGGCAGTGGTTTGTGTGTGGTTTTATGTAAATCTGAAAAAATAGTGAACACAAATATCAGCTTTGGCATATCAGTAGAGCATGGAATGTATTTCAATATAAGGTTAACTATTAAACCCTCCCCCTAAAGTCCCATACACCAATCCAATTCAAAACCCCTTTCTCAAGTGAAACTTAAACTATCATGAATTCAACTTACATGTATACATGTTACCTATATTGTATACATTCAATTAGGAAGGGAACCCTGGGCTTAAATAGGCAAATCAATGCAATGAGGCAATGAAGGATGTGATGTGAAGGTAGTGAGTGAATGTGAAAAATGTAGTGGTCTAGTGGATGTGTTATTCAGGAAGAATTTAATGAGGATGCACTGCTGCTATGGGTTGCAGGAATACGAGATTCGAACACTGAACACGGGTTTTAAGTCCTATACAATTCAAGGAATGCAGTGAGCAATAACACAGTTTACAGAACATGTATTTGAAACCCCTTTAATCAAATTGTTAACATCAACCTAACAGGTACTAATCACAAATGTATGACAGTTAACTCTTATTTATCAGGAATGCAAATCGAACTTGGAGGATCAATGAGGTGTGACAGTGGTGTAATGAAACATGATCATTACTGCAATCTCAGAAAAACTGAAAACAGTGACAATTTCATAACAATTCAACATTCAACATCCATTTCGAAAACCTATCATCCAAATCCTACGCAAATCATAAACTAACCTAAATGTAAACTATTATACATGTGTAATCGAATTTATCATGGAATTTAATAGGAAAATTAGTTTAGAATAGGATTTAATCCAGAAATTCAAAATAGGAACTCAAGTATCAGGAATTTGGGAAAATTGGAAATCGACAGTTAAAATCATGTTAATCCATAAATTTAGGGTTGGTAATCCATGCCATACATGGCTCGTGTCCCAGGATTTATCGTGTCTAACAAATCCGACACGACCATGTCCAAAACACAAACGAACTCAACAGTGCAACAGGACAGCAATCATCGTGCACGTGTTCACGGTGTCCAGCACACGACACGACACGAAGCAGGACTCGTGCTCGTGCCCAAGTGTTCGCCTAGACTAGGGGGACGTGTCCAAGTGCCTGTCCCGTGTCCACGTGGACTATGGTGTCATGTCGAACCGCGTATCAG
>JANAVB010020207.1:0-20425 GCA_029216955.1 Iris pallida | reverse complement strand
GCTGAACTTACTTTGGGGACGACGAACCCCATGTGCCAAAATTCTTATGCGTCGAAAACCTCATGCGCCCGGGAGGCCATGCGCCGTGAAGTCCTAGTAACGCATCTTTTACTCCGAGCATGTCATGCGCATAGTTTCCCTACGCACATGTACTGAAGACGCAAAGTGAGTTTTCCATGCACGGATGTGCAGGAATTTTCCCATGTGCGGATGTGCAGAAATTTTCCATGCGGATGTGTAGGAATTTTTTATGCACGGATGTGCAGGAATTTCCTATGCATGGATGTGTAGGAATTCTCATACGCGGATGTACAGGAATTCCCATGTACCGGAATTGCCCAAAATTCCTGCGTGGAATTGCCCAGAGTTGACTATGCATCGGATTTGCTCTATTTTACTGTTTTTGTCTGTTTAAGGTTGTTTCGTAGTTAGAATCTTGTAAAACTCAAAGCATAAAGTTATAGTTCTTTATCTTGGATTTATGAATCTTCTTGTCTCACTTTAATTGGAGTTTACATGTGATTGATAGTTCCAATCACCCATGATTGTACTTGATCTTCTTTGCATATTTTTTTGTACTTGGCCTAAATTGCGATGACCCGACTTGATAAGCTTGAACTTGACTTGAACATGATAACATGACCCCGTCTCGACATGACTTGATAGTGGCCCGTCGAGGCACACTCTTGACAACTAACAAGTAAACTTGATATGACATGTATAAGCTTGATAGTGGTCCCTCGAGGCGCACTCCAGACAAGTAATCTTGAAAAGTAATAAGTAACATGGCACGACGGGTAAAATCTTGAAATGTTGTTACGACAGCTACCCTGACTTGCTAAGTAACTCTTATCTTGACACTGTGGTTAATTTTCTTGATTGTGCTTGTACAAACTACCTGTCTCGTCTTACATCATGTCTAGGATATGGATTCCTGGTTACCACGACCAGGGATTCATAATGAATCTGACTAGGTTAAATGACTAGATTGATCAAGTAGTTCATATAGAGATATTTTCCCAGTTATAGTCGATCCCGTTATTTCGGCCACACCTGAGGGACTTATAGCCTGCCGACGAGTAGGGCACATTTCTAGCCCACTGTCATGTGGGGTACTTCTTGAATATTGAAGCACAATGTCATGTGTTGCACTCTAAGTCACCTAATAATTCTTGTAACTCTAATAAATCACCTCGCCTGGATAAACTGGATAGCTGCAGGGCTTGTGACTGTGGGAACATCTCATTGCATCTTGTTAGTAAATAAGCTTGTGACAACCCTAGTTAGTTAAAGTATCAAGCCGTACTCTTGCTTTGCCGTGATTGATGGATGGAGTCTAGTCTTGTCTAGACAGTGCCAGTATATGGTTACTTCAGTGCATTATTGTTTATGCCTTACTCTTGTCGATAAATGGTTGAAGACTAAGTTATGTTCAGGTGAAGGATTACAACCCCGGTCTTTGTTTGGTTTACGGGTTGTAACTTGGTTTCCAGAATAGCTACTTAGTTATCTTATCATTTATCATCCTATTTTTCTAACTCATAGATTCTTGTTACTATTTATGTCTCTATGTTCTAATATGCTGGTTTTAGTTCTTAAGTAAAGCCTCCCTTGTGGCACTTGCTCTTCTGGGTTCTGACCTAGCTGATTTGTATGGCCAGATTTTGGAGTAGCACCCGAGGCTCTACCTGACTTCCAGCCAGATGGTGAACACCAGACGTAATCTTGGCAACGAGTGGATTTATTATTTTGCTCTCCCACTCTATTATAAATTATTCTTTTGAGAGTTTAGCCGCCGAACAAGTGTTATCTCATGTTAAAACTAAATTTATGTTTGCGTAAGGGCTGTAACATGATTGACAAATCCTAGGGTTGTTCATGTATAACTTAACTCTTGCTAGTCTCGTATTTTGTATGACTAGCTTCATGATCATCTGAATATGTAATGTTTGAAATGCCTTGCTTTATATGTTTGATGATCTAATATCTTGTAACATTTACTTGCTTGCTTGATATTGAGACACTAGGCTTGTTCTTGACCATAAGAGACTGTTGGCTTATAGATAAACCCACATGCATCTAGACAGCCGTAGCCGTATTATGAGATGGATTGCACCTCAATGTATGTAGATGGCTGTATCTGTCTTCCGCTCTCTAGTATTCTGGTTCTGGGGCGTGACAACTATACTTGACCACTCTCTATTGTGAGCCCCCACCGAGCTGCGATAGAGACTTACCATAGCTTGTTAGCCCCCACTGAACTGCGATTATAGGGCCGTTAGCTCCTATCGAGTTGCGGCTTACTCCGATTTACTCCTATTCACGTTTACTAGTACGATTTTCGACGGCATGCCACATTCTTCATATTTTCACGTTTGTACTGTGTATTTCTCAGTCTTTATTTCTCATACCATTTCATGTCTTTTCATGCATGTTATTACTGTCAAAGTAGGCTTGTATATTATGAGTCTTGCTATGTCTCCTGAGGACCTGGTGATCTCTCCAGGTAATTATTTGTGTAGAAAAAGTTTGCCTATCTGGGTGGTGTTGCTATGTTCGATTCAGAAAATTATTTGATTGATATCTTCATTATATTCCTCCAACATTATATTTATTTCTAATACTTTATTCTGCTGATATGGCCTAGTTTTATAAGTTATATTTTTTGACATGAGCTTGTTCAGACAAATGTATTAGAGTCTGATCCACTTTATTACAAATTTTTTGTTCTTGTTTGTTTGTAGGATTCGGTGTGTTAATGCATGATCAACATTACTGCCCTTGGTCTTACGTGAGATCTACTTTCCGTGGATTGAAATGGATTGATCAAATATAGAATTATTATGGTGATTTAGAATTATAACTACCTGACGTAGACAACTTATACCTATTCTAGCTGGGTTGGAGTCCACTTGATACGTAGCTACTATATTTACGTATCATACTCCTATGTATTTTGGGACTGGGGCATGACAGCTGACCCCACTGATTTTGTTTGGCCAGATCTCATAGCGGAGCATGAGGATCCAGTTTTCTTTTCTGACGATGTGCATACTAGAAGCATAGCTATCGGAGGACACGAGTAGGTTTCTTCTTCACCACTATAATATCATCATTTTGTACTTTGGCGTTTAGCCACCGACATCTGTTTAGTCAGATGTCCTGGACATCTATTTTTTTTACATAATTATAATTATTCAGACTGCAGCTAATTATGGTTATGTATTATCGACTCTCTGTGCTAGCTGGCATTTTGTATAGCTAGTTTCCATCAAATATTTTGATAAAGCGTCGGGGACGCCTTAATGCTTTATCTTATATGTTCATTAATTACTGCTTCTTGTTTGACTGGTTGAGATCTAGATGTGTTAACCCTAGGTGACTTGACTATAGTATGTACGCCCAAGTCTAGTGACAACCGTGAATGTCGTATGACGTCTTTGTACCTTATACATAATAGCTGGCCATGTCCATCTTCGTATTTCGGTATTGGGACGTGACAACGCTAGACTAGGGGAGGGAAGGGTTTAACGAACAATTAAACATAATAAGAATACAAAGTTTTGATTCGAAGGTTTGCGGACTTCAACCTCTTACAAGAAAGATGGTGATATTCTCACAACAATTGAAAATTGTATTTTACAACTCAACTAAAAACTATATCTCAAATAAATTTAGCAAATGAAAGCTCTTGTATAGATAGGTGAAAATTTTAGTCCCAAAGAAGTGGGTATAAGAATGAGGCCAAAATGGTTTATATAGAGCTCACAAAACAGCCTCTAGAAATAGAGTCGTTACTGTATAGGCGGTATACCGCCGGTAAGTATACTGTCAATATACTGACATGGCAAAAACGTATCCGACTTGGCAAAACGGAAAGTTTCTAGAAAAAAAAAGTTTGGGTCTAACAGTATATCGTCGGTATACCAACAATATACTTCAATGCAGGACAATATATTGTATGTAAGCCAAAAAAATTCTCGAAGTTATTTGGCCAAAACTGGTCTAACAGTATACCGGTGGTATAGTGTCATATATCGTCTATATATTGCCAGGTTAAAAATATGGCTCAAATGACAAGGGTTTTGGAGCTTTCCTTTGTCTTTACCTATTGAGTTACAATATTTTCTAGAGAATATATATAAAAAAATATTAGAATGAGCTTGATAGCTTGGCTTCTTCAATATTTTTCATCCGGATGCCAATTGTACGCAGCAGAACCACAATCCTGTTCGTGAACCTTGATATATCATGGGCAGTTTAAAGAAATCATTAAGCTGATAGTGTCTTTGGCCCATCATGATTTCATTATTTGTGTAAGTCTCTTGCTTTTATTTTTTTTTACAAAATAAATATTAAATGAACGAAACAATATACATAGTAGCAATAATGATGAACTTAGTGCACCCTGGTTGGGACTATGCCAAGGTATATATGAATAATATAGTGATTGCATGATCATTAGTAATTTTATAACAAAAAAAAGTTAATTGATTAACCATAATACTCGAATGAATCATTGGATAATAACTTTCCCTTTTTGATTATGCACTAACAATCGTCTAACCCCAAATTGAAGTAAAAAAATATCAAATTCGACTATTACACTTGACTCCAAATTGAATTGTTCCCTATTTTTCTTCTAATAATGATCTCCCACTATTACTCTTCCATCCATTAGTCCTTTTTTTTCACAAACATTGATAAAAAAAATTATAGTATTAAGAACATTTATAAACATTGACTACGATTAAAAATTATTTATAAACATTTATAAATATTAATAAATATTTGCAAACATTGCTAAACATTTACAAAAACATATAAACATTAAAAAAATTAATAAACATTCAAAAACACTAACAAATATTTACTAATATTGATAAGTATTTTCAAACAATGATAATAAACATTTGCTAATACAAACACTTATAAACATTTTCAACCATTATATAACATCTTTTACTTTGAAGAAAATTTTTCATATTTCATGCAAAACAATTCTTTTTCTTTCTGCTTTAAGTATGAGTATACAAAAATACTTGTAAGATGAACACTCGCAAAATTATCAATATTTCACATACTGCTACTCTTCAAAATATGATACTAGAACACTATTTAGTGATGAGCGTATATTCGTCAATGGTTGATGAAATAAGTTTTAAAGGAAGAAAGCATTGGAAGGAGTAATGGCATAAAATTATTATAATGACAACGAAGTAGCGTTCGACATTCGGCCGTACCGTCCAGGTCCATAAAGTACAGGCCCGGGCCTCTTTTTTGGCTCTAGCAAAATTTTGGTCCGGGCCGAGTCAGACTTAATTATTATCTATAAAGCACGACTTTTCGGGCCAAGTTGGATCTGGCCGGGCTATTTCTGAAAAAAGTCCAAATGGGCATTCTCAAGCATGTGCCTTTGAGGATACTTATTTGCATTGCAAATTTTGCAACTTGTAGTTCAAAACCAAAAAAATGCAAGATTTGGCATGAGGGGGATATCAATCCTAAAAAGAAAGAAGATGTGAATTAAGGAATGTTTGCCATTGCATAGTTTTGCCTTTGAATGAAGTCACAGGCACACAGCAGCATATGTGAGTGCATTTTAATGGTTTCCTACAGCAGCCTATGTCACGCCCCAGTACCGAAATACGGGGACGGACGCAGGCCAGCTACACCGTATAAGGTACGAATACGCTATACGGTGATGACGGCTGTCAAGTCTGCTGGGTATCCTAGCATGCAATCAATCTATGGCCTAAATCCGATCTCATATCCACAGGTAAATCACAATGAAACAATATCAAGAGAGATAATCATATGGAAAGCAGGGAATACTCATATAAAAATCTGGAATCTACAGTACAAAATAATAATATAGACAAGTATACCTTCCCACAGTTCCTAGCATGGTCTGGAACTGAAGCACACCCTCCAAGTCAAGTCTGGAAGATCCACCGGGTCTGTCTCAGATAATCTGGGAACAATCCAGGGTTGGTCAGGCCAACCGCAGCAAGTACCAGAAAGGAAGGCTCAAGGACGGGCGAAGAAAACCAGCAGGATAAAATATGACAAGAATAACATCTAAAAACAGTAAATAAAGGTAAGGGATCGTGCGGTACCAACGCACGATAACAGTCCACAAGTATAGTGAAGCTAACACAATCACAATCTCCCTAGCATCCACTAACACCTGCATTGCCAGCTGGAAATCAATATCAGCTGGCTAACAGGCAACAAGCCAAACGACACAGAAGGACAAGCGGCCACATAATGCCTACGGCTTGCTATTATTAGCTAACTAGGGTTATCACAGGCCTAATTACTAACAAGATGCAATGAGACTTCAAAGTCCAGCTCCTGCTTGCTACTACCCGAATGGCCCCAGCAAAAGAAAAAGATAGATATAGCAGGCACACTGTAGTAAGATACATGTGCCCTAAAGAAGTGCCACACTCGACGGAGGGCTGGGAATGCGCTCATCTCGACGGATAGCAACAATCCCTAGTATATATATAGATACATAGGGCCGGGGCCAGACAAGCAACAGGTCACTGGGAAGTCCCCATGAACTACATGATTAATCTAGCTATTAGCCTAGTCAGTTTCATTATGGATCCCTGACCGTGGTACTCAGGGATCCATGTCCTAGACATGATGCAAGACAAGACTAGACTGGTGGCTTATACAAGCATAATCAAGAGAAATCAACCACGGTGTCAAGACGGGGTCATGCCTAGCAAGTCGGGACTGGCTGTCGCAACAGCGGTCAAGAGTAAACATGTCCTGTCAAGAGTACTAGCCAGGAGTGCGCCACCACGGGCCACTACCGAGAATCAAGAGTATACATGCCAGGTTTACCATCAAGTCCAGAGTGCTAGTCAAGAGTGCACCTCTACGGGCCACTATCAAGAATCAAGACAGGTCCAGGTCATCGTGTAATACCAGGAACAAGGTCAAACCTATCAGTCACAAGAAGTCACATGCCCAAATCGTGACATAGATATCAAGTCGGGTACAAGATCAAAATCTCCACTATAATAGCCTGTCAAGTACACATGGGAACCTACAGCTCAAATCATCAAGTCGGTCCATCCACCAGATCAATCTAGCAAGAGTCTCCCATCCATGATGGAGTGAATATCACGTCAATAAAGACAACCACCAAATACCAAGCTCATTCCCCTCACAATGCTAGGCCCTCTGACTCACAAGAATCCTCCAAGTCAATGATCACAAGCCACTAGAAAACAAGCCCCTCAACTACCAAGACACAACAATCAAACCAGGTTCCCCAACTACCGGAATACACAAAGGTATCAGGTTTGGGCGTTTGGGAAGTCGAGTAAAAATCATATAATAATACCCTCGATATTCTCCTCGTTCCACGAAATATTCGAAATCACCAAAATCCAAGAATCCACATAGATCCACCAAGTCAATATCCCAAGACCGTACTCTCCATAATAATCAATCCTCAGTCATATCCACAAGTCGCAACTCCCAATACATAGGACAGCTGTCAGCTCTATCTGACAGACTAGGACAACCCCTAGGATGAAGGGTCAGGGGACAAGAGTCCGATAATAAATGCCGCCGGAAGTGGCAAGGATTACATGGACCGCTCTGGAGCAAATCCACAACCCTTAAACCAAACAAGGACCAGGGTTGCAGACCGTCTCCCGAGTGGAACTGTTCTCCTTATGCTATCCGACGGACAAGACATGTCAAGACGCTAGGCGACTAATCTAGTCGGGAGTCTACCTGGCAGGCAATGGGACCAGGTATACTATACCAAGGTGAACAGGCACGAGCCCAGTCCAGCAAACCAAAGGAATGGTTCTGCCCAGTCCTTCAAACCAAATTCCCGATCGAGAATTTTGGAAGAATCCGGCAGAGTCTCCTCTGTATTCTGGACAGGAGCTCCCAGCGAGTTGGGACTAAAATCCACTCGGCGCAACCCGCCGCGGAATCGCAGACTGAGAACACTAGGTCTCAGCTACCAGCAGCACTATGATGCGTACTGGGAACAAGTCGATAGCCGAGAACACTAAGTCTCGACCTCCAGCAGCACTACGATGCGTACTGGAAAATCAATCGAACCCGAGACCACTAATGTCTCGGCCTCCAGCAGCACTACAATGCGTACTGGGCGCCAAGCCAACATGCATAATAATAAAATAACCGCCTCGCAGGGCGCACCACAACACATGTCGATAAATCCCTAACCCAAGCACAATCACCGCCACAAGTAAAGTTAGCCAGAGCCGTTATCCGACCGCGAGTCGGACACGGGACATACAGGGACAATCCATACATGTGAGTCGTGCTCGTGTCCTCGGAGGTGTGGATGACCCATCCGAGTTGCCCGATACGGTCTACCCCGGTATCGGACCAAGTTATCCTAAGTTATTATCATGGCAGTTCTACTACTAGGCTACACTACTCATGGTTATACATTTACAATTACAGCAAATTAAAATGCAATAAAATTCAGGAGAGAGGGCAAGAGCCGTCGATGAGTAAGGGATACTTGCCTAGAGGGCTCGGCTAGGTAAGCAAGTCTTCGGCAGTCGCGATCCAAGCTAGCACGCCAATCGAGATCCTCAGAACACACAATAAACAATCATTAGAATTAAATAATAAAATAATGACAAAATTACGAAGAATAGCACGAGACTATACCGTACGGGTCCCGCAAGCAGCGCAGGGATCTGGCACGGAAAACGAGGCACGCGGACCGATACGAGCATGCAAATCGAGATGCGCACGTATATCGAGATGCACACGAGAATAGAGATGACTCGAATATCGAGACGAACAGGAGACAACGTGCACGTAAATCGAGACGTACACGTAAGCCGAGGGATCACGAATATCAAAATGGTGCACGAATCACACAACACGCAAATCGAGACGTGCACACGAATCGAGACGGCACAAAGACCAATACGGCACGCAAATCGGAGCGAGCACGCAAATCGAGGCGGTGCGCAAATCAGCACACGCACACAAATCGAAGTGATACTAAAACCGAGATGGCACAAAGGCCGAGACACGGGAATCGAGACAACGTGCAAACCGAGATAGCACGGTGCCCGAGATAGCGCGGGGCTCGAAGCGTCCCGCTGCCCGAGGCAACATGCGAATCGAGGCGACACGAGAACCGAGGCAGCACGTACACCAAGGTGTATGCGTATCGAGACGGCACATAACCCGAGCAGCGCGAGGCCCAAAGCATCCCGCTGCTCGAGGCGTGCACGGAGCTCGAGGGCTCGCTCCCTAAGCGCACACAAAACGAGGGGATCGCTCCACGAGGGTGCGCTGCTCGATGCAGCACGCTGCCCGAGGAGGAGAGAAAAAAAGGGTGGAGGAGCTCACCGGGGTCGGTCGGGCTCCGGCGGAGGGGACAACAGCGGCAAAGAGCTGCGCCGAGGGAGAACAGAGAGGGGGAGAAGATGCGGAGGCGAGGGTGCTGCCGAGGTGGACGACGGCCAGGCGGGTCGTGGCTCCCGGCGAAGGGAGGCAGCAGCGCCACGCTGAGCCAGGAAAGGGGAGGAGGAGAAGGAGACGGCGTCGCTGGAGGCGGCTCACGGCGGCGATCCGCTCCATGGCGAGAGGAGGAAAGAGAAGGGGGCGGAGGCCATGGGGCTGGAGGTGATGACGATGGGGCTGGTGGCGGTGGTCGCGGCTGGAGGCAGGGTGACCACGACGGAAGTGGAGGCGGCGCTCGTGGGTGAGGGCGGCGGAGGAGGCCGGCCGAGAGGGAGACGGCGACGGCGACGATGATGGTGGCGCTGGTGGCTGAAGATGACGATGATGGTGGCGGTGGTGGCTGACGATGATGGTGGCGGGTAGTGGCTGACGATGATGGTGGCGGTGGTGGCTAAAGTGGTGGCGGCGGCTGCAGGCCGGAGACGAGGGGGAGAGGTGAGCTCGGGAAAGCTAGGGTTAGGGTTAGTGAGAGCTGAGAGAGGAAGAGAAGTAGTGTGCAGGAGAGAGAGATGAGAAGAAGAGGTTTGGGGGGGCTGCTCTCCATGCTGAGAGGGAGAGAGAGATGAGAGAGGGAGTGAATGAGGGGTTAGGTAGGGGTAGATTTAGAATCAAGAAATTAATAATAATAATAATGATAATAATAATAACAACAATAACAATAACAAAAATAAATAAAATAACAAACTCCACCGAGGCCAAATAGAAATCTAGAATTTAAATAAAGCTGTAAACAAATACAAAATTTTAAAATCCACTCAAAATATGAAATACAATCATATACCTATTTTCAAAATAGGGATCTGACCGTCTACATGTTTGAAATGATTAAAACCGCACAGCAAGTTAAACACTAGTATGTTGGAAGCTGTTGGTTATACTGAAAAGATTTCTAGCTGCTTACAACAAGAACTTTTACATCTGCACTCTGTTGTTCTAGTAGAATTGAATGGAGTATTGGATAAGCCCCCAACATTAAAACTGATGGCTTAAGAGCATCTCTAAACCTATTGTCTTGTTTTGTGCTGTGATTCCTATGTGGCATGAGACACAAGATAATGTCTTTTCTATGTGGCAATGTCACTACCATATTTCTAGTATGAGGGTATTTTGGTCATTTTTGAATTTTTGGGATTTATTTGGAATTATTGTGAATTATTGAGATTTATTAGAATTTATATGATTTTTGGTATAATTTAACTAGGGGTTATTCTAGACTTTGACTAGTGTTGACTTTGGAGCCTAACCTAGAAGCTAACCCTAGTTTTAGTGACTTGGTTAAATTATGAAACCCTAGTTTGATTAAGTTAACCATATCCTAGTCATTAAAAATCAATTCGGGAATATGAATATTGATTAGAGAATGGATTAATGGCTTATGACTTTACAAGTCATGATTAATGACTTAAGCCCATAGAGGCCCAAGCCCAACACCATGTAAACCTAACCCTAACCCTAGCATGGCCGGCCAGCCCACCTAGGGAATCCCCCTATAAGTAATCTCTTCCATTAGGTTAGCCTCCTTTAGAAAGTTTACAAGTTGGAAAGAGATGTATGCTCCATCTTTAGAAATTCATAAAAAAACCAATTTAATTCCTTTTTTCCTCAAACAAATTGCATTAGATTCTAATTGTCTCCCTCTTGCTGTTCATGAAGGAAAATCTCAGTTTGTTAACAATTTGGTGAAGTTTGGGAAGCAAGGAGACACCCCCTCTTTGGAGCTTTTGAGGAGTTTTGACACCTATAGGTAATTCCTTCAAACTTATTGAAATTGCTGTTATTATTGCATATTAGCCTAGATCTAGGTGTCCTCTAGCTAACCCTAGATTTCTATAGGATTTTGTGTCTGATTCGTGTCCTATTTGGACACGTATCAGTCCCTATACCTAGGTGTTTGAGGAAATGCCCCAATGGGGATTTCGATCCATTTTTAGGAAAGTAATTGAATAGGATTCTAGGGTTAATTGTTGCTTATTGATTTCTAGAGGACTGAGCTTAATTAGTGTCGTGTCGGGATCTGGACACGAACATGTGGTTCAGACACCGCACGTACTGTTCTGCTACTCGGGGTCAAGTTCTCCCTATGTAGGACACGTGGACACGTGACACTGGTTGGACATGTTGGGGCAGTGTCTGACATGACACTCCTCAAGTGGCATGACCTATCATGTCGTGTCGGACACGTAATTAGCTGTGCACTAGATTTATACTGTATCAGGTTCAGTCTATTTTCGACACTGATACATGTGTCGTATCGCACACATGTGCGTCGTGGACACGTATCAGGGTGTCCCCGACCTAGCCCTAGTCCCCCTCGACACTGAGACACGTGCACGAGGATTGTGTCATGTCGTGTCGTGTGCACGAGCACTAGGAACACGTGCACGAGGCTGTCCACACTGCACTGTGTCCTGGTTTTTGATTTGGGGTTTTAATCTGTTTGGACACGTTTGTGTCCACTTGGGTGGACACAAATACGTTGCTGGACACGTACACTAATAGTGTTTACATTACCTACCACTGTTTTGATATTTTACTTTAGTTTCGATTGATATTTTGCAATTACCCGATTTCTGAAACCCAGTTCAGTTCCTGTATTTTTTTCCAGTTTTTGTGATCGAGTTTTAGCAGTCTTTTAACCTAATTAAATGATGTTATCTGCATGTTTTACATCCTAATATAGTTCTCCTACATATATTCTAGCTATGGGTCGACTTTGGGATAAATTGGTTGAGTATTGATTCGAAATGGGATTGGAATGTGGTTGGACTGTTTTCAAAACCTGGGTTCTTCACTGTTGTGCAACACTGATTTATACTCATGGTTCATGCACTATGTGTGTCCTGTCTTTGGGATTCCAGTGAGGCTAACACACTTCACTGTTCACTTGACACAATCTCACATCACTCATTCACTTCACTGTTCACTGTTTCTATCCCTCCTCACACACATACACATACTGGAACACACACACTGATTTCTGATCTTTTCCCTCACATGTATCACAGTTACATACACACACATCTTATATGTTACCCCCCCCTCTCTATGTATATATAATACATGTATATGTGTGTATGTATGTCTATAAGTATATACCTAAATGTCTAACCTAATGTGGATATCTAAATGATAGTGTAAAGTGTAAGGGGTAAATTGAAATCAATATTCCTTTGGTCTTGTGCATATGGCTCATGGCTTGGGTAGGAAGACCAATGGCATGTGGTGTGATACATTGTAGCTAGTGTGTAATGGGAACTTTAATGTGTAATGTAAGCTATGTGTGTTATACATAATTTTATATATGTGTGTAGATATATATATATATATACCAATATGTGAATATATTGATATATGTCTATATATGGTAATTGGCCTATGGTGTGTCTGTTGCCTAGTGAGAGTTTAGTTAGACTTGTTTAGTCTTGATTAGGCCTAGAATAGACTAGTTAGACTAGTATAGATTTGTTAGACCTAGTTTGACCATAGTTGACCTAGGTTTGACTTTCAGGGTTGACCAAGTTGACCAAGAGTTGACTTTGGTCTAGATTGACCTAGAATCATGTAGAATGCATAGTAGAACTTTATTGCCATTTTGGACTTGTCGTTACTTGTGCTGTTCTGATTAGGAGCCAGACACCTCTCCTCGGACAGTACATTTCTCTCGGACATTCAGATAGCAGGCGAGTACATTCTCTGATCATTTCATATCTTGTTAGAATTATATTTCTGCTTTAGATTACTTTACTTGATGCTGTCACGACATTATCACGGATTAGTACTATATGGATCTCTCATGCGATGTTATCCCCCTCGGAAGCATCGGGTACATTATGTCATGTGCGTTTCACTTTCATCATGTACTCTGTGCTTTCACCATACATGTACACTCTTGTGAATCATGTACTCTCATGTTCACGGAGCCCTCATATATACTATCACGTGCACCTTTCATGGGCCTTTATGTGATATCACGTATAATAACATAACATGCTTAGATCCTTGTGTATTGATTGGGGAAAAGGGGAGTACAAATAGTCATGTGAACAAATTCTATAGTAGTGTATCATGTGAAACTCCTTAGTGTAGATCATGTACTAATCTGTCCTGTTCACATGTGCTATCTTGTACTCTACATCACTAGCCACTGTTAGTTCTCTATATACAGTAGTTATTTACATACAGTTCTCTTCTTTTACATCATGTACTTCTTTCAGTTTTCTGTATCTTACTCTACTTGTGTTTATTTTCTAACCTGCTATGATCTGTTGAGATGTATTGTGCTCGCTCCTGTCCTGACTGGACCTGTTGAAAATATTACAGAGGACGAGGAGGAGGCCTGTGTGGATACCTTCTACGGGGCAGCCCTAGATGACACTTGTGAGCTGGACTCTCAGGAGGACCCAGCTCTAGCTGATGACATTACCCCTACTAGCCTAGACTAGTTTAGTTAGGCTTTATCTTACTTATGTTGTCTTGAGACTAGCTTAGTCAGGCTTTATTCCTGTCATTTGGATCTGGATTGTATATATTCTTTCATACTCTGTAGTTGAGACATGTATTTCTGGATGTTTGCTGAGATGTTATCTTAGACACTTAGACTTCCTGATCATCTGTTTTTCATTTGAGTTCTATATCATATCGTGCTTCTTCTTCTTAGTTGTGATTGAGTTTACTTTCTGCTATGTCACCCCCCATTCGGGGAGTATAAACTGCTTAGCATTATATTGTTAGATGTTGTGACCTAGGACAGTGTTCTACCGTCGACACTGTGGCGTAGGCTGGACGTACCCACTTCTCGTGCCCTTAATCTAGGGTGCGGGTCGTGACAGGCAAGATGATATTCACACAAGACAATGAGATAAAAAATGTTCTCCAATGCAAAAGTATTGAGAAGACAATAATTTTTTTTTCCAACTTCCAAGACAACTTCTCCACTTCTTCATTTTTTTATAAATATTTCTATTCATAATTGATGATGTGGAGACAAAGTTATTGTGAAGTGCATTGTCTAGATGTAGACAACCAACTTCACATTGTCTTTCCATGACATTGTCATGTCAACTTCATGATTTATTCTACATTTGTATTGGAGAATGATTTTTGAAATGAAAGCTTGTCATTCCTATGTGGCAATCATTCTTTCTAAACTCACAATAGGATTGGAGATGCTCTAAGACTGCTTCAGCCTTAAATAGCCAAAAAATTAATAAGTACGATCTCAGCATGTCCATATACTTTAGACTATGGCGGGCTTGTACAGGCTTTTTATGTCGGACTTAGACAGGCTTTTCGGGCGGACTCAGACGAACTTGTATCGAACGAGACTTGGACGGACTCAGACGGGTGGATTCTTAGCCCTATGGACCGGACTGGACTACCCTAATGACCGGGCTGTATCGAACTTTGTCCAACGGGCTGGGCGGACTCTTCGACGTCCTGGGTCTCGGATCCAATGATGATCCCTAAATCAAAGTTTATGTCATGTTGTTACAAAGGGAGAACAATGATGATATTATGAGAGTTTTTTTTATAATAATAAAAAAATTGATTTAATATTTCTTGCATATTTAGATTTTTATTAATCCAAGCTAGCCGGTTGCTCTTTCACATAAGGAGTTACAAAAATATATATTTTTTTCATTTGAATGCCAATTCTGTAATTTATGAAAAATTAGTTAGAAGAGAGTAACAATTTTGTAATTAATAAAAGGATAGGAAAAGAATGCGAACCGTCAAGCTAGTATAAGAGATTTGCTCTTTACTAGTGAAAGAACATGGATTGTTGATCTTCTAAGGAGCCGTTTGGAAGTCGGGGATTGCGCTGCAAGTGACAGTTCCTGCAGCAACTGGACGTAGTTCGGTGAGATCCGACGTTTGGATGTCCTAGCAAGTGCACGGAGGTGTCTTTTCTCTACAGCCCTCACTTGCTGCCCCCTCCCCAATTTTTTGTTGCGGCACAAAACAGACGAAGGTGGGATGAAAGTGGTGTTGCATGTGGGTTTACGAGAGAGAGAGAGAGAGAGAGAAGAAGTTGGTGGTGGTGATGAGAATGGACGAGATCCGGTGATGACAAGGACAGTGGTGGTGGAGTGAGGGGAGCGGGCGAGATCCAACAATGACGTTGGTGGTGGTGGTATCTTTTCTCTGAAAGAAGTTCGTGGTGGTGGTGGGGAGCGGGCGAGATCCAGCGACGACAAGGACGTGGTGGTGGAGTGAGGGGTTTACGAGAGATAGAGAGTTCGTGGTGGTGTGGTGGTGGTGGGGCGGGCGAGATCCGGCGACGACGAGGACAGTAGTGGTGGAGCGAGGGATTTAAGAGAGCTAGAGATAGAAGTGTGGTGGTGGCGGTAGTAGGGAGCAGACAGAATATGGTGGAGAGCAGACATATGGTGGAGATGGTGGTGGTGATGTGGGATATAATGATTTTTTTGTAGAGCAAGCCAACCAGCCAACCAACCATTCTCTCTCCCACGTGGGTTAATGATAATTTTTTTAAGGAGATGAATACTAGTTACTTCTATCCAAACACTGAAAGTCATCCTCCTCACTTGCAGCAGACAAAAAGAACTCTATCCAAACACATTTTGGAAAGTGACACTTACTGCGAGTGCATTGTAACTCAACATATAGTAAGTGTGTCACGACCCGCACCCGGATATTCGGGCACGTGTACGTGGGCCACGCCAGCCTACACTGCAGTACCGGTAGTAGAACGCTGTCCACTACCCAATAAATATCTACAACATCTATGTTATCCACTATAACAATGTATTCCAATCACATACATCTAAGGAAGAAATGAATAAAAAGATGGTAATATCACTGAAATAAACTAAGTCTACAATGATCGTAAATGACAAGAATGTGTCAGAGGCATAAACTGACGACGAAACATGAATCTAAAAATAAGAAATAATGGCCTAGAGCTTCCAAAAGGCAACTCACTGTGAAAGAATATCGAGATCCGTCTCAGCTAGCATCATCATGTAGTTCAATAATGTGAAGCATACAATTCCTAATATTTGTCAACATATCCAGTCAGGATTGGAACGAGCACATCTCTAACGATAGTTTCTAATAAATGACAAGTGCTATGTAACAGTAAATAGAGAGAATACACGAGTAAAATAGAATGTACATGAAAGTAGCATGGCAAGGGTAAAGCTGTAAACTAGAGCAAGCGTAAGGAGAACTGAACATATCATGTACAAGAGTCAAGAAATAACTATCTACGTGAATGAATATTAGCTTTGACATGTGGCCAGCTTGGGAACTTGCACAAGGTCTACTGGCCTGGTTAATCATACGTGAAGTGTATGATTAACACTCACAATGATCTATATAATGCACAAGGTGGGTATTGACCGCATGTCTAGACTAATATTTCTCCCCCGCCCCCGACTGGTACAGTGGATCCAACCATGACTCATCACAACATGGGATTCTACGAGAAGGTAGAAAGTGTTCTCGAGAATCAGTGTTCATACATTGCACAAGAACTACAACAAGACTTGCACAAGATACACCAAGATAAACAAGAAATAACAACTCATACGGGATCTGTAAATACTAATCTGTGTGACCAATGTGTCAAGAATCGTGAATATCTATACTAGATACAAGAAATATAGTAAATATCATGAATGGAAAATCATCAGAGAATGTACTCGCTTGCTGTCCTGCTGAGAAATCAATACTACCACTAAAATGAGCCACGAAGGGTCAACTCGTGCAATAGTCTCCTAATACGAAAACAGACAATACTAACATGTTCAGAATGGTCAAACTAGCTAGGATAGCCTACCCATAAGTCCAATTCTGGACATAGGGGCAAAATAGTAATTTTGAACCAAAATAATATCCGCCGTTGGACTCGCTTTGCACAAAAAACGTTGTGGTATCTACGGTCTCTAAATTGTCAAACTATATGTCTACGGGTTTAATTTGATAAGACGAACCAACCGCATGTCCAAAGTTGGATTTCAGTGGGCCATACACAATTTCGCCCGTTGGATCGGATCGCGGGCCCGCCAAAATAGCGTTTCGGTCGACCTTCTCAGAATCGGACCAAACATGGCGTACAGGACCAGAAAATGACACGGTCCTATTGGCGCAAGTTTTGTCTCGAGATGACGAACGTGAAAAAAGTAATTGACAAATTTGTAAAAGGATCGATACGGGATATCTCGACGAATACGCACTGATTTTGTCGCGCATACGTAGCGAAATCGAGTTTCGTCGAATCCCACACGTTCGCAACATCCGTACGCGCCTTTCGATGCCTACGGGTTGTGACCAAAAACGCCCGGTTTGACGGAACGCATACCGTATCAGAAAAAATTCCCTGAATTTCGGTTTTCGGAATGTTATATTTTTGGATTTTGGAAATCAGTTTTCAAGATGCACTGTCAACGAAATCAGGAACTAAAAGATGGTTCACAAGCCTATAGGTTATCTACAAGTCCCTTTAAACCGATTTTTGAATCTGTCGAAGGATCGGCAAGAAATCGCCTCCAATAATAGTGATCTGGGTTTCTAAATCTGTCCAATTTAACGTGGTTTTCCGATAACTTTGTGTCGATTTTTCAGACAACAGGGTTAGGTATGAACAAATCCATCTAATGAGACTCATAGAGGGTCATATCAGCTACCCGAAGAAACTACGAATCTCGATTTGATCGAGCATGCACAAAGAAACGAGACGGGAAAGATGAGTACCTGAACTGGGTTCTGTGTGCTGTGTGGGTGTGTGCGTGCGGCTTGGCTTCTGGCCGGCTCTCGGTGACTGACGACGATGGGATGCATACGGGTTGGGGTTAATGGGTTTCTGAGAATCTCTCTCTCTCTCTTAATCGAGTATTAAAGGTTGGTTTGGACTTCGGTTTCGAATGAGGGAGAGGAAGAGTTGTGTATACGTGTGTGTGTGTGTGTGTGTGTGTGTGTGTGTGTGGTGTTGTGTGTGTGTGCGCGCTGAGAGTTTGAGCTTAGCTAGGTGGGCTCGGGTTGGGCTAGTGTATAGTTAGTTGCTTAGCTAGGAGTTGTTGTGGTTTATATAATATATATATATATATATATATATATTATATATAGATATATATATATATGTATGTATGTATACACTGTATAGTTAGGTTCTTAGCTAGGAGTTGTTGTGGTTATATATATATAATATATATATTATATAATATATATATATATAATATTATATATATATATATATATTGTGCCATACTTTCAAACTAAATTTAAATCGACCCTTTATTTTATGTCAAGTAGGATAGAAAATTGATAACCATTGAAAAGTGTTTTTTGTGCAATTTCTAAATATAAACTCTGCCAACTAGGATAATTTCCTTATAGTACAATGCCAAGTAGGATATAAACTGAAATTTAGAAATCCCCATTGAAGATAACCTTAGTAAGACTAACACAATTATCTTAATTATTATTATAATATATCGTATTATACATATTATTATTTGTATCAATCTGCAGACCGTTAAGAAGATCAAATACAGCTCTTGTAATTACCTAACCGTCCCTATAATTTTATTTTTAATTAGTAAACACATGCAATGGGTATATTTAAAGCTGGACTTTTTTAATTATAGTAGTATATATAGATATAGATTCAGTACAGCTTCCCAATATTTTGTCAAACATTTTGCAACTCACATGGATTTCTACTAGAGGCTGTTTGGATAGATGTAACTGTTTGAAAGTATAAAAGTGGCACTTTGTCACCCTTACTATCCTAGATAGGACTAATATGATCATTTGCATTTTTTAATATTTTTAAGTTATTATGATTAATATGAAAAAGAAAGTTTTTTTAAATTGAAATATTATAAGGAAATATTAAATGGATTTTATATATATATAATATATATATATATATTATTAATATATATATATAATATATATATATATATATATATATACACAAAACAAAAAAAAAAAAAAAAAAAAAAAAAAAAAAAAAAAAAAAATATATATTATATATATATATATATATATTATGATATATACTATATATAATTATAATATATATATATATAATATATATCTATATATTTGTTGTATAAATAAATCCATTTAATATTTTCCTATAATATTTCTATTTAAAAAAACCTTTCTTTTTCATATTAATCATAATAACTTAAATAAATATTAAAATAATGCAAATGATCATATTACCTATCTAGGATAGTAAGGGTGACAAAGTGCCACTTTTATACTTTCAACAGTTACATCTATCCAAACAGCCTCTATAATTCCATGTGAGTTGCAAATGTTTGACAAAAATGGGAAGCTGTACTGAATCTATATCTATCTATACTACTATTATTAAAAAGTCCGCTTTAAATATACCCATTGCATGTGTTTACTAATTAAAATAATTAATAGGGACGGTTAGGTAATTACAAGAGCTGTTTTTGATCTTCTTAAACGTCTGCAGATTGACAAAATAATATGTAATAATACGATAATTATTATAATAATAATTTAGAATAATTAAGATAATTGTGTTAGTCTTACTAAGGTTATCTTCAATGGGGATTTCTAAATTTGAGTTTATATCCTACTTGGCCTGTACTATAAGGAAATTTATATCCTAGTTGGCAGAGTTTATATTTAGAAATTGCACAAAAAACATTTTCAATGGTTATCAATTTCTATCCTACTTGACATAAATAAAGGGTCGATTTAATAATTTAGTTTGAAAGTATGGCACAATATTAATTTCTATGAGAGATGAAAATTTTCTATGATGATTTTACACATAAACATTCGCATAGAAAATTTCATCCTACATCAATGCCACGTAGAATGAAATTGGAATAAAATCACTATTAGATGAAGTTTTTTTTAGTAGATATTTCTATCATAAAATAGGAGGGATAGAAACCCATTGGAGATGGCCTAAGTAGTC
>JANAVB010020206.1:0-27891 GCA_029216955.1 Iris pallida | reverse complement strand
GAATTCTTCATTGAACATGTTAGACAGCATGTAACACAGCTGATGCTCTAGCTAATCTTGCAGCGGTGTTGGCTATCCCAATTAGACGACAACAAATGATTATTTTTGCAATCGAGAATTATTTCATCTTGAAATAACCTACCCTAGGACTTCCAGTTGACATTAAAAAATCAACATCTCATGACGTCAACACAACAAGAGGATTTGGATTTAGTCGTAAATCTTTATCATCTTCATCTGATTCCAGCATGGAATTCATCTTCAGTCATTCGGCCGAGAATCAAAATACGGATACGGATTGGAGACTTTCTTTCTTAGATTTTGTATTGTATGAATTCTTCTGGATGATCCGAGTGAAGCAGCATCTATCAGACGACGATCATTCCGATTCTATTATCATACAACAAAGACCTTATGTCGTCGAGCCTGTGATGGTTTACTTCTCGATGTGTCCGGTGACGAGGTTCAACAAATTATTCGTGAAGCACATGATAGAATTTGTGGAGCACATCAGTCTGGACCAAAACTTCAAGACCGTATTCGACGTATGGGTTATTATTGGCCTACTATCGTATCAGACGCCATCGAATATGCAAAGAAGTGTAAAGCTTGTCAAATCCATGCGGATTTTATTCATCAACCTTCGGAATTTCTACATCCGACGGCAGCATCATGGCCCTTCGAAGCTTGGGGCATGGACATTATTGGTCCGATCAATCCGCCATCATCCAAGGGTCATCGGTTTATTCTTGCAATAACCGATTACTTCTCCAAATGGGCCGAAGCCATTCCTTTGTCTGAAGTTAAGATGTCCAATGTCATTTGCTTTATTAAGTACCACGTCATCTACAGATTTGGTGTTCCTCGACGCATTATTCATGATAACGGACCACAGTTCGTCAGTCAGAAGTTTACTCGATTCTGTGACGATCACCGGATCAACAATGTAGCTTCTACCCGCATATAATCCGACAGCTAACGGATTAGCAGAAGCTTTCAACAAGACCATCATCAAACTCCTAAAGAAGTTTGTCTCTACTAACAAACGTAATTGGAGTGAGAAGCTCGGTGAATGTTTGTGGGCTTATCGCACTACAGTTCGTAATGCTACTAAATGTACACCCTTCTCTCTGGTGTATGGTTGCGAAACTGTTCTTTCATTAGAGATTCAAATTCCTTCTTTAAGGATAGCAATCGCTAATGAACTCACTGCAGAAAATAATATCGTCTTCGACTTCAAGAATTAGAAGCTCTGGATGAAAGCGATTATCTGCTCAACAGAATATTAAATTCTATCAAGCTAGAATATCAGAGCTTTTAATAAGAAAGTCAGAATTCGGGCGTATCAAAAAGAGAACTTGTTCTAACAGTCAGACGTCCTATAACTATGACTCATATGAGCAAGGGCAAATTTGACGCAAAGTGGGAAGGACCCTATATTGTGAGCAAAGTTTTCTCAAATGGAGCTTATCAACTCTCAGAATTGGATGGTCGAAAATTTTGATGCCTATTAATAGCAAATTCCTTAAAAAGTACTATGTATAAATGTAAATGCTTGTAATCATCAGACAGTTTCATGTTTAGAAATAAAATTTTTATTTTATTTTATCATGAATGATGATACATGATATTAAAGAAGATCACTATCATCCTTTTCTACATTTGGATGTGGGCCACTGCCGTCCTTCTCGAAGACGTGATCAGCAAAGAGTCGAGAACCTCCTTGCTAGAACCCACGAGAAACTTGCAAACGGCCATCCTCATGGCTTCTTCTTCTTCAGTCTTTCCTGGTTCGAGCAGGAAATCCAGAATGTCCCTTGGTGGCTTGGGTGCAGACAAACCTTCGCCTGCTTCCGTCTTCTTCGATTGAACTGGATCAGTAGGGTGTTCTTCAGTGCCTTTCTGAACCTTTGAGGCAATTCCAGTTTTCTTGGATGCTTCTTCAGACGACATTTTTATGTTTGAAAGAAGAAGTGTTCGTTCTTGTCAGATTTCTGCTATATTTATAGGCAGAAGTTCTACAAATAATGAAACGTCACGTTCATCCGACGGTTCATCCATCCATTAATTGCGTTCATCCGACGATTCACACATTCATTAATACTTGACGGTTCATCCGTTCATTTATTCGTCCGTTCATGATCTTCTATCAATTTATTAAGTGGGGATTCGTTATTGATCATGTTTTCATAACCTCTGAATCAATTCCGAATCTACTTGCTCATTTGTCATTTTTGACCTCTGCATAGAAATCAATCTATTTTCTTTTGAGTTCCTACATATTATCACGTCCATAATACCTCTGATAATATCATATACTCTAAAACAGAAAAGAAGATTTTATTATCTATCATGTCCATAATTTATCCACAAATACAAATCTTTGAGCATAGAAGAATTATCATTTCCATTCTCATTTCACCACAAAAAGTCTATTATATTTTCTTAGACTTTCTACAATCATAATAGAAATCTATTACAAATCTTGGATTTTCATTCTACACCACAACAATAACCTAATAGAGATCTATCTTCTTCTTTGGATCTTCTCCGTCGGACCTTCTCCGTCAGGTTCGTTGGGTGGCAGTTCCTGACTGTCTGGGTCCTAGTCACGACCAGATCAGCAGGAATTAAACTCTGGTCTTCTCTCTCAGACGAGAGGAGAACCACAGAGTATGGCAGCCCGAAGTCGTGGTGCTGCCAATACAACTGGTGGATTGGGGGTAACCTCTCAAGGAAGACAGGAATGTATCAACCTTGGGATACAATTCCTAGTTCTCCCGTAAAAGGAACTCTACTACCCGATTTCTCGGGGTAGAGTTGACTCCACCATCCAACTCTCGTGTATAAAGGCTCTTCTTACCATCTGAGGAAGACCCTTCTATCCCACGAAGAGTTCTGAGTTGTCTGATTTACGCGTCAAAAGCGTATGAGCTTCCTGATGTAGATGTCAGCAGGATATTCTCCACAGCATCCACATCCCCAATGCCAGTTCTGAAGAAAATTTTCAGCCAAGTTTCTGCAGAAAGTATCAACAGAAATCATTCAGTGTGCATTTATCAAACAGAGACAGGCATGTATTGTTCAAATCAGAAACAAGAAACAGAAAGCCTATCTTCAACAGCAAAAAATAGTACACGTATTACACTGACTTACCTTCAAGTTTGGTGCTAAGGATTGGCAAATTCATGTTTGATACAGTGCGCAGAAGTCGAACATTAGAAAACATTGCTTTCCTATTTGAGAGTGAAATCTCCCAAAATTTCATTCTCAGAGAAGAAGAAGAGGAATGGGAGATGAGTATCTGTGAAACTCTTTTATCTATTTAAAGGGCAAAGTACAAGTCTATTCTTGGAAAAGATCTGCATAAATAGCGCTCGTAAACCGTGGAATGAGTGTTACGTGTGCTTTGGAAGACAGAGCAACATTAGAAATAGTCAAAGGGAGCTAATTAATATTCTTCATTAATGCATGCAGATTAAACACAGAAGTTGTACTTCATTCTTCAAGACAGGCACTGATGGCCTTACAAAAGACAAAACAAAAAGAGTACAACAAAAGCACAAAAGATACGCTCTATTTTCCAGAGCGACTGAGCTTAATGCCTAGTTCTTCTACGCTTTTGACCCCCATGCGGTGTAACAGAGCCTTCAACATTCACGCTGCTCTATGAGGCTGCGCCCATCAGAAGAGAACGAGCCATCTAAGCCAAAATAGCTCAAGAAATTCTTGGCTAGTTGCAAGGGATCATCTTTGAGTTCGAAGACAAGGGGCTCTGGCTCTTCACCCCCAAAAGTGGGGTCATCATGGGAATAAAAGCCCAACTTGCGTGCTTCTTCCTCAGCTTTCTCTTTTGGTGTCATGTTGACATAAGATGAAGATTAAATGAATCCTCTCCCTGTTTATATAACAGAGCTCGCCGGCGGTTCATATTCCACCATAAACTGGATGTAATCAATCTCGGAAAATGAAGAGTCATCATGACATTTAATAAGTTCATTTGGATATTCTAAAAGAACTTCGAAGTTTTTCCGACTTCCGAAAATTTGATGTCATCTCAGCGTGACTGATTTCATTTTATCATCTTATTTTCAAAGTATTTCGAAAATTTTAAAGTCTTTTCAATTTTTCGAAAACTTTGAAGGGGGTCTTGTAGGCCTTTAAAAATGACAGTCACGCTGAGTTGATCAGGACAGAGTCAAAAGTCACGCTTAGTTTATTAAGACAATATTTTGTGTCAGTCGAGGCACGCTGAATCAAGACAGCTGGCAGTTCTATCCCAAGTCTGCGTGTATTTGAGTTTTCACTCAAATCTGCGTAGATTCTGAAGTTTTCTTCCTCAAGTCTGCGTGGATTCTGAAGTTTTCTTCATCAAAGTCTGCGTGGATTCTGAAGCTTCTTGCCCCAAGTTTGCGTGGATTTTGAAGCTTTCTACCCCAAGTCTGCGTGGATTCTGAAGTTTTCTTCATCAAAGTCTGCGTGGATTCTGAAGCGTCTTGCCCCAAGTTTGCATGGATTTTGAAGCTTTCTACCCCGAGTCTGCGTGGATTTCGTCTTCAACAAGTCTGCGTGGATTTCATCAAATTGGAGTACGTGGCAGCCATGCCACTGATCTCTCGCCTGCGTGTCCTGTAACTTGCACACGACTCATGCATGATTGCCATGTGTCCAACAGTTACAGGCCACGTCCAGTAACTGCTCACAACCTTGCATATGTTAAATTCTGCGTGATTTTCAACTAAGCACAGGCTGTGAAGATAGTTATCTTTTCAGTTATTATTTTTTGACTCTATAAATAGAGTTCTTTTTCTCATTCATTGGACAGATACATAGTTATCTACTGTCAAAATTTTGAGAGCTTTTCTTCTTCGTATAGTCCAAGGGATAAAGTGATCGTCTTCTAGATCAGATTCCCACAGTTGTAATTTTCCCAGATACACAATAAATAAAGGAATTTATTTATGGAAAATAGTATAGAGTTTCAAAGACGTAGAGAAATTTCTAGAAGAATTTTCAAGACAGAGTGGATTGAGATTTCTAAGGTTTTAGTCAGTTGCGCAGGCTCGTACCAGTACAGTAACGTACCGGTACGATATGCTCTGACCTGCATGGGCCACCACAAAAACTTGTCACGACCCGCACCCGCTTTTCGGACGCGAGCTCGTGAGCAAGCCAGCTACGTATCGAGCGGACTCCAGCCCGACTCGAGTACGTATAAGCTGTCAAGGTCATGGTATCATGGCTAATCTAAACTATATCTCAATCCACGGGAAATATATAAAACAAGAATGAACAAGTATGGTCATGGCCTGCAGCCCATTAGCATATTGTTCGATTAGACTCTAAGAATGATATGAGTCTATAAATAAACAGAGTATATCATGGTACTGAATATAAAGCACGAAAGGATAATAAAGAAATATCACAAGCAAGTACCTGTATCAAACATCGCAATCCTCTACCATCCTGCTCTGCTAACTAACTCCATGCAATCGCTAAACCTGAAGAGATCATCAGATCCTCAGAGGACTAGCAAGATACATAAAACATGCCTATCTAGCAGTTTAATCACGCAACAATATATACAGGGTATACACAGGAACTAGACAGGAAACTGACATATGGCTACTGATAGGTAACTAAGAACACGGATACAGGAATCAACTATGCATAAACGAACTGCTGGTAGATCAATGGATTACCAAACCCTCGCCCCAATTGTGGACTCGCAGGTTTGAACTAATCACTAACCCTCGCCCCGATTGTGGACTCGCAGGTCAATTTCAAGACAAATCACCCCCCGCCCCGTGTGTGGACTCGCAGGTGCAAACGGACAACCCTCGTCCCGTGTGTGGACTCGCAGGTTGTAGAAAAGACAAGGAATAGCAGTTCACTCACACATACTTGCAGACACGACTTAGTCAAGACGCAGGTGAAGACACGATACAACTCAATCATGACACAGGTAAGGACAATTCTAGCATGATCCATGACGTAAACAAGCCGAGTATAACTACATTATCAAATCATGAAACACCGATATGCAAATAAGACAATAAACTAGTAAACATGGTATCCCATAAACCTATAGCAACTAAGGTAACTCAAGATAACATACTAAGGCAGGTTTACTATAAGCATGAAAGTAAACTGTAGAGGAAGGCAAGGTATACTTGCCTGGAGGTTGCACGGAGAACCAACAATGTATCGCCAATCAACACGTCAAAAAATCCAAGTCATCACAACTGTCTCCGAAAGCTAAAATAAACATTACCAATGTTCTCAGAATAGTCAAATTAGCTAGGATTGCCTGTCCTTAAGTCCAATTCTGGATACAGGGGCAAAACGGTAATTTCGGGCAAAAACGATGTCCGCCGTTGGACCCGCTTTGCACCGAAAAGTATGCCAGAGTCAATGGTCTCTAAAGTCGTCAAACTACATGTCTATGGATCCGGTTTTCCGATACGAACCCAACCGTATGTCCAAAGTTGGATTCCGGCGGGCCGTGCACAAAAACACCCGTTGAGTCGGACCGGGGGGGCCCGCGATACGGCAATTTTATCAACTGTCTCAGAATCGGACCAAACTTGGCATACAGGACCAGAAAAATGATACGGTCTTGTTAGCGTAAGTTTTGTCTTGATCTGACGAGCGTGCACGAAGTAATTGGGAAATTTGCAAAGTGCACGATACGGTGAATTTCGACGGATACGCATCAAATTCGTCGCGCACACGCGACCAATTTGAATTCCGCCAAAGCCCACACGACCACGAAGCCGTTACGCACCTTTCGATGCCTTCGGTTCGCGACCACGGCGCCCGGTTTGGCGGGACGCACGTCGTATCGGAGGATTTTTGTTAATTTTTTAGTTTTCAGAAACAGGTTTTTTTCTAACTTTACCAGAGGATAAATTTTGGTACAGTGGATGAAAACTAAATATACAGAAAGGATTTAGAAGGCTATAGATGATCTAAATATTTTACTTAATAAGTTATCTACGATTCCAACTAGGTTGATCGGAATTTTTCACTAAACAGGCGTACCTAGATCTTTACCAGTCCTGTTTCAGAGTAGTTTCCTCACCAAGTTGGCGTCGATCTCTTGATCGAGCCATGCCAGAAGAATAAAAACTAATTAATGAGAAATTTAGATCTATAGGTTGTGAGTATACCCGATTAAACGGTTCGCGAAACGACCCCTTGTACGCGACAAAAAGTTGTCGTGAAGTTTGCTTCCCGCTGGTTCTGTCGCTGCTGTGAACCGCGGGTTGCTCTGTTCCCGGCGCGGTTTGGCTTCTCCGGCCGGCCGGCGGCGCGCGCGCGTGGGGCACGCCCAGGTGGGAGGAAGGGCGGCGTGTGTTGAGCGTTCGGGTTAGGGTTTCGTCTTCCATGGTTTCGCGTTCTCTCTCGGCTATGCATATATAAGTAGACTGCTCTGTTCGGTTTATAGGGAGATCAGGCCAGGAGCTGGCTGGGACTTTGGGCTTGGGAAGAGTTGTGGGGGAAATGGGCCACTCGGGCTGGGCTGCTCAGCTGGGGGGTTTGCTGGCCCGAGAGGGAAAGTTTTAATTCTTTTTCTTCTTTTTATCAAATACTAATATTTATAGATACATTCATATATATTTATACATACATGTATACGTGTGTATATATTTATATATATACGCCTACACACATATGTATATATACATAATATATACACATGTATAATATATATATATATATATATATATATATATATATATATATATATATATATATATATATATATATATATATATATATATATATATATATATATATATATATACGTAATGTATTCGCATCTATAATATATATATTTATATATCCATACACAAACTCCCATATATAATATATATTCATATATACATACACACACATATTATATTTATATATTTATATATAGGTATATATATATATATATCTCTTTGATAGAGAATAAAATAATAATAACTATTAATAATAAACAATTTATTTATTTAATAACCACAATATTAACATTAATAATAATAAAAAAAACCTAATAACACTGTAATTAAACCAATAATATATTTCAGTGAACTCATCACACACCATTTATTTGGCTCCAGACATTCGTACAATTATTCTAAAACAACATTTAAATAAACTATTATATTTTTAGAAAGTATTTGCCAAGTCCTAAAAATAAATAAGAAAATATTTGTACTCACATAAAATGTCTACATGGCCGTCCTTTGGGTTCCACTGCATGCCTACATAGGCTGGGATTTGGTTCGGGTCCAGTTTGGACTAAATTGGTACAATCGGGTCATCTAAAATCAATATATTTAATTAATAAATAAATAGTTCATCGGTGGGGGTTAAGTCGCAACTTAATCTGGTTTTCCTAGTTAGGACACTCATATGGCTTTGCATTCCCCTACCATGGCTAAACACTAGTCAAAGCACGCTACTGCACTATCCGTACCATGGTTCCTAGTCACCTTGTACTCCAAATTTAATCATGATTAAAATCATCTACTGTAATAATTAACTAATTAATTATTTACAAAATTCTAAAAATCTTATTTAAATCAAATAAATAAAAATAAAAAAATTTCCAAATTTTCGGGAAGGGGGGCTACAGGTAGTACGATCATTAGATTGAGACGAACTTGAATGTTGGTTGATCGGACGGATTGCCTAGAACTGAGTTGTCCGTGTGCGCAACGAGAGTAAGTTACCAAAGTTGAGATATAGTTGTTCGAGGTGAAAGATAACCATAGCACGAGTGTGGCTCGAGTGGAAGAAACACATAGGAGTAGTGTGTGCGAGAGTCCTTGAATGTTGAATCAAGTTATAAGTCGATAAGTGCACTCAGTTAGTTTTGAGGATGAAACTTTTTCAGAGTGGTGTATGATGTAGTGCCCCGTCCCGCTCAGTCAATCAGAGGAATCGAAACACCAACGGCGTTCGGACTTAGCCATGCAATGGCTACTCGAAGGCCCGCTCGATCGAGGTGACTTCTCGCTCAGGTGGGTGGCTTCGGTGAACTTGCCTCGGCTTGGCCTTCACACTAATAAAACAAAAGTTTTCAAATGCACTAGCAGGCTTGATAATAAAATAGACGAATCCACATAGCTAAGGGAATAATCCCAAGTCGGGTCAAACTGAGTTAGAACATGGAAAAGGTCCAACGGTCGACTTAGAGTTGGTCCACGGCGTGCTTTGAAAATGACGCTCGATCCTTCATCACGTGGCTTGGGAGAAGGAAAGTGGGTCTTCGATACAATTATAAATTAGCCTAAGTCATAGGCGTCGCCGCGTAAATGCTTGATAAAGCATGCACGCTTCCGTAATGCAAGGCTTGGCATAGCCTTTGCTCGTCCCTCGGGTTAAGTTGTAGGCTTGAGTAAGTTAGGCAAAGTTATGTCGGTCGACCTAAGTCATTCCAAGCACTGTCCCGCTCTTTCTGCGGTCGTCAAGTTACTTAGTCCCACGATCTCAAGGCCCGTCATATAAAGTATGACTTGGGCGATAGCGTCGCGTAGAACACAAGTTGGTTTAAGGCACAAGCTACGGTTGGTTTAGTGGGAAGTTAGCCACGGTCTGTTGACACTTAAGAAACACGTTATGTTCAAGTTAAGTGGGAAGGCTATGCCATAGCCGTTCCTTAAGTTCAAAGAATATTAAGCTCGAGCGATGGTGAGTCGCCGATAGGAAATATGACAGGACTGTAAGTCAGTCGTCGAGGCAACCCTGGTTTGGGCTCTGCAAGAGAAGTATGGTTCCAAAGCACGGTTTGCTAAGTTTGGTTGAGTCGTTCCACAAATTTGGCCTTGCATTTACGAGAGTCTAGATGTTATCGTAGGTGCATGGTCATGGACTACTTGTCGACAAGGGGTGTTTTTACCATTTCTTCGGATCGAAAAGCCTGGGCCAGGGGACCGATCCGGCCATGGAAGAAACGGGGATAGCCGAGCTGGGTAAAAAGAAGCTGATAGATTAGGGTCTTGCTTCGGAGCCCGCTACTCGCATTTGCAAGGCAGCTTCCGTCTACTAGGCAGCAACCGGTAGTGCGGGGACTTGCTTTGGAGTTAGCTACTCGCGTTGCAGGGTCCGCCGACTACCAGGCTATGTCCAAAATGGCTTGGACCAGTGACCAGTTCATATAGATGGGTCGGCACGGGCGGCAATCCGCGTGTGTGCCTTTGGATTGAGTATAGTTTTATATGTGTGCAGTCAAAACACAAAGTTTGGGCCTAAGATTTGGCTACAACATAGACATCGTGCCTTGGCACAAGGGTGGCATCGGGATTGTGAGTTGTCCACGCAAGTTCCATAAGTCGAGTTGGTCTCGGGTTAAGTTGGAAAGGGCCATATGGAAAGTTTGGTTATGTTATCTTGAGTTGCAGGGCACGACCTCAAATATGAGGCACGACCGCGCTGTCATAACACAAGTACGGGTAAGTCAATGAGTAGCGAGGCACTGCCTCAAGGAGGTAGCACGGTCACACGAAAATGGAGTCTTATCGTGTAGTTGCGTCTTTGATTTTGGAACGAAAGGCAAACATGACTTGATAGGTTAACGATTGTTGGGTTGACGTTGTTGTTCCAAGCACGAGATGGTCTTCAGACACAAATATGCCAAGACGTCTGTCCTAAAACTGATTCTAAGGTAAGACTAGAAAGACAATACAAAAGGGACTATGTTGCACAAACTAAATGAACGTGTTGGTTTTGTATGGTTGGGCGATGAGCTCATTCCACCAGTACAGTTGAGTACTGACACCCACACAGTTTTTATGTGCAAGCACAGGTAGAAGCTCGTTGTGCGAAACTCGCTTGGATGTGTTGAGGCACGGAGTTCCTTGGCGATTCGAAGCGTGCAGCCGCGTGGAGTCAAGACTTATACGGGACATAATGTATGGACATCGCCTCTCCGAAGCATCCGCTTGTTTAAGACTTGTATTGAGAGATGAGAGGGAGCTGATTGACTTGTAATGTGAGAAGTGTGAGCTTGAGTGACTTGAAATCTTGGCCTTGCGCCCCATTGTAATCCTTGTTTCAATATCAATAAAATAAATCTTTTGAATGACTTGTGTTTTGTTCTAAATATCCGCTGCTATTATTCAATGTCTCTGCTTGAGACTTCTATGTGACGACCCCGTCACAGCCACTGTAATCGGCCGTTATGGAACCCGCCTTGCACGAGCGCAATCTAGGCTCGTACGGCATCACGCCTTAGCGATGACGATCGCTCCTACGGGAGCGGGGCATGACAGTTACTCCTAACCGTCGTACGCCTCATACGTATCGGTGGCCGACCGAATACGCGAGTACGCGTCCTACATATGTCTCACAATACGTTATTAGGCATGTGTCAAGGCCGTATGAGATATACCAATACCTCATCACCAATGGGTGGTCACTAGCCTAAGTCAATACAAGAAAATATAACAAAACAAGTAAAACGACTAATGCAGTCGCTTGCACCCAAGTGTGACTTGGACGCACAATGATATAATACTATAACAGGTAAAAATGCTAAAAATAAATAACTCAAAATAAAATAATTTAAATCATAGAGTAAGGTGGCAAGGTATCTTGCCTGGCTGTACAGGAATAGCAACTCCAAGCAATCAATTACATCATCAATAAATCTCAATATCCACGAACGACTCCGGATGCTGAAACAAACATCAAAAATGTTTTCGGTGTAAAAAATATATCTAGAAAATGCATGTCCAAAAGTCTAATTCTGAAATAAGGGCAAAATCGTAATTTTGGGTCAAAACGATGTCCGTCGTTGGTCCCATTTTGTACAAAAATGTGTGCCAATATCTACGATCTCTAAAGTCGTCAAACTATATGTCTACGGGTTCGATTTGATGATACGAACCCAACCGTATGTCCAAAGTTGGATTTCGGTGGACCGTGTACAAAATTGCCCGTTAAATCGGGTCGCGGGCCCGCCAAATAGGCGTTCTGGTCAACCTTCTCAGAATCAGACTAAACTTGGCTTACAGGACCAAAAAATTGATTCGGTCCTGTTGGCGCAAGTTTATCTCGAATCGACGACTGTATACGAAGTTATGGTCTAGTTTGCAAAAGGTCGATATAGGGGTATCTTGACAGATACGTACTGATTTCGTCGCGCACTCGCAACGAAATCGAGTTTCGTCAGTTCCCACACGTCGAAAACATCCATACGCGCCTTTCGATGCTTATTAGTTGCGACCACGTCGCCCGGTTTGTCGGGGCGCACGTCGTATCGGGGAGTTTTTCTTAATTTTAGTTTCGAAAACTTAATTTTTTTCTAAATTTTGAAATATGTTCCTTTGGTGTTCATTCGATGTAATTGAATTCTGTGAGAAGGTTTCTAATCCGGTATATGTTGTCTGTAAATCCTATTTAACAAAATTTCAAAACTGTTAACGGTTTGGCGAGAAATCGCCTTCCAAGTTAGGTTTTGGGATTCGATTTCTTATTCAATTTTGAACATTTTCTCGCCAACTTTGAATCAATTTTTCTGGGCATACTATTGTGATATAATTAATTCTATCTAAAGGGATTTGAAGGGGTTAGGGTTGTGGTCTAACCTGCGAAATCGAATTGCGAATCCGTAGCAAGATGGCAAAGTAATCGTGGTGCAAAAGTTGACGAGCGGCTGCTACCGCTGCTGTGTGCTGACCCCTCTGCTATGGTGCGCAGGTGTCGTAAAGGAGGAGGGGAGTTTGTCGGGGTCATGGTCGAGGATTCACAGCAGGAGCACAAGGATTTGAGTCGTTGATGATCGGTGAAGCCGATGGGAATAATTTTTCTTAGATACTTTACGTACGAGATTTAATTCGATTCTTGATGTATTTAAATCCGAATTTTTATCAGAATTTTCATTTAAATGGAGGAGAATCTGATGTAGATATGGATTACAATATTTTTTGGAAGATTTGATGAAGCTTGGCTTGACTTCTATCGAGACTCCAAGTCAGTTCCGCGCAGAACAGGGGCTCGGGATTACTAAGTTACTGTTCATCGGAACAGTAACTAAAGTTTTCTTTTTTTTCTTTTTTTCTAAATATATACATATTTATATACAACTAATAAATCTTAACTAAAATAAAAATCATAAAATATATCCAAAAATATTTGAATGAATAATTTGTATAATATGTATATTTATAATGTAGAAATTTTCTATTGTTGCTAACCTTAGTAAAGGAAATTAATTAAATACAAGCATTTTAAATTTAAAAAAATACTATAAAATTTAAAAATGACATTCCTTTAAAACTAAAGTAAGAATATAATTTAGTAAAATATTTTTATGAAGTATCTAGCATGTATTTTTGTACCAATTATCTATGCATGCCTATATTGTAGCTTTTAACTTGCTACCTAATGTTAACAAAATATTAAATTAAAAGTCCAATAAAAATATTGTGAAATATATTAGGTAAACTAAATAAATGTTTCTAAAATTTTGGGATTTTACAGCCTACCCAACTTATAAAAATTTTGTCTTCGAAATTAAAAATTATCTTAATATCAAAGAATAACGAAATCAAATACGAAGGGAGAGTAGGTACGTCAAATCGTAGACCAATTTTTGAGAACATGGAAGAGACAATTATAAAAAGGTATCTAATTTGATGTTGTATTCTACAAGGTGGGGTATTCTTCATTCAAGACTCTACCCAACTTATAGAAGTTGGTTAACCGTAAAAAAATCATCGGTACAAAACTTCATTAGGAGAAAAAATTTCTAAGGAGAGGCATCTGGCACTTCCAACCGCAGTTACAGATACTAAACGAAACCTACATATTGTCATGGTGTTCTTGGTCAATAACTACTATAAGAAAGTTATTATAATTAAATATTGCCACTCTAGGGGTCATGCTTCTGACAAGCTGGTAGGGACCTCTTATTTGAATATAACTAAAACGTGTTGGTTCAATAGAATTTCAGCCTTCGTCTATCATGGGTTACTAAGAGATGATATTGAAGAAATTAGGGAAAGAAGAATTTATGGCCAAGTGATAAAAATCTATAATAAGTACAGAAACCATGTTATAGAATATAATTAGCTAATTGTTGGGACCTTTAAGTCATAATTAATAGTGTATGCGAATGGGTGTTTGCTATCATGTTAGAGGCTTGTGCTTGCTTGGGTGGAATGCATACATCATAGGTGTGACATTTCTTGCATGGATCATGGATATTCAGTTTGTTCGAGGGAATGAGTCGATATGTATGGTTAAATCCAAATAGAACGAAAAATGGGCCTATATGGTTTGTTCTAAGGGAAATATGGTTTGTTCTAAGGAAAATGTGTCATACATGTGGTGTAATTGAAATGGAGTACAGGGAGATGCATTTGCGTGGGACATGTATGTCATGTGTGTAGTTTAACTAGTCTAGTTCATGAGTGTGGCATTTGTTGGAATGAAAATTCCAGTGTTGTGCTCTTAATATTAAAGTCAAGGTAGAGGGTATCAATTGATATGGATAGGAGTGGACGTTATGAATCACCGATTTATTAGCTAAATTGGAGCTAATCAATGCTTGCTAATTCAAAGAATCCTATGCTTCTTAGAGGGGCTTGCAACCTATGTGCTACGGAACTTCCATTCTTGAAGTTAAAACTAAGACATTATTCTACGGTAGAACGGAATTTGAAAAATCACGGTCGCGATCCTTTTACCTTGATTGTTGGAATAACAGCACTATAACTAGAAACGATATACAATACGGAGAGAAGTCATGTCGGGAGCTCGTGCCATGATTTTGAGCAATTTGGAAGTAGTGGTTGGATATGTCATTCTTGTATTTCCTAATTTGCGAGTTTTAATAATGACACACGAACCGAGGGTAGCACGTTTAACTCTTCTTACGGCCTATGCAAGATTATGGTCGAGGGCAACTACTTCTATAGTCCATCAAGAAATACCTTGGATGACTAAATCCATAATTCCTACTCATTACAAGCTTACTCGTTTACGGCTATAAGGCTACTAATGGCATCAAAGGTAGTACTTTGCGATATTACTACTAACTAATAAGTCCAAGTATTTTTCTAGGAAATGATGGGTTAACTATATTAAGCAGGGCAACTAAACTATTAAGGGTGTTGCTCCACTATCAACTAGTGTCTTAATAATAATCGTGTATCTTGGACAATACTCTATGTGATTGCTCTATGTTGTTGTTGAGGTTCTACATATCGTCTAATCGACAAGCTCCGAGTTATTCTAGCTGGTAGTAAGGCTTGGTTGATTAAAATATTAATCTTTAATTCAACTAATCTTGGGTTTTAATCTATATTGGCTGGACAAGATCCCACAAAATTAATCTGAACCATTCCTATTAGGTTAGTGTAACCTAGAATAGGTTCCAACTCAAGTGGTTGTGCTAATTGCCAGTCGGATTGGTTAATTAGGTTCTTTAAGCCCAAAATGCACCTTCTATGACTTTTGTGTTTAAGTAGCACATAGGGACCTCTATTGAGTGGCACACTAGTGGCATGTGCGTAGAGGGCTTCGAGTAGATCACAACCATATATCCGGCCAAAAGATTTGAGTCAAGGTTGGATCTCTAACTGTGGTTGGAAAGTACATCAATTTTGACGGTAACGGTTCTCGTTAGTCGTTTTGACATGAAAGTCGTATCATAAAAATAGAGTACAAGGGAACATATTTTAGTGGGACATGATATGTCTACATGAAGGTGGAGTCGTCTATATCTTGCATGTAAAATTTGTTGGAAGGTAACAGCTGGTCTCGTGCTCTGAATATTAATGACACGGTCGGGGACACCAAATGATCTAAATGGAAAGTGGGAGTTCATGGGGCATTAATTATCATCCTAATGGAAATCAACTTATCCCGATCAATTGGTAACCTAGTAACTCATAAAATTTAGAAGGCTTAGAATCTATTTGCACTAAAATTTCTTTCTCTGAATTAAAACTAAGGCATGGTTTTAGGATTAATGAGGTTAGGAATATTTAAGTCACGACATCGTACCTTGACCTTTGATAATAATAAGCCACGATGTATTAGAATACGGGATACGGTAAATATAAGTCAAATTCGACGATCGTACCCTGATTTCTAATAAATGAAAAATAATTAGTACAACGACATACGAGTCGATAAAATGGAATAATCCACTCGTCCATAGTATACGAGCGTTATCGATGAGGGTAACGAACTCTACAGCACGTCATATGAAGACCTCTGACGACCAAGTCGCAAATTTCTATTTGTGTTAAGCCTGTCAGACTATAGTCATGAGGTTTCTAATGGTGTTGAACGTGGTACTCACGCATTGCTTGTTGATAACTAGAAAATCAATATGATGGAGTGTTAAGCTACAGATACTGGCTAAGCTGGTGAATGTATTGTTCTAATGCTAAGTCTCCTCTTTAATAATAAAATTGTATACCTAGAGTAACACCTTGCTAGATCTCTAATCTCGGGATGGGTATCTATCATAGTCATGGTAAATGTTTGTCTTTGTTTCTGTCCATTCCTCTCATGTCTAAACTGGGGACTTGGTCGAGTAAGGGTTGGGTTAAGGCACAAGGATTGCTAGTTAAAGCAAGAATCAAGAAAAATAATTAGAGACTCCTAATAATTTGTTCCTTGAGAACAGGTAGTCTCCTAGGTTAGTGTTTTGACCAAGGGTAAGATCTTAATCATTCTCAACTTTAAATGACTGGAACATCACGATATTAGTTTTAGGGTCGAAGGAAGGACAAGTAACTCAAGGCAAGGTTGTAGTCACATGGCTATAAGTGGTATGGTGAATCAAGGGAAACATTATGTATCTATCTTCCTCAAACACGAGCATTTATTTTTCGCAGAAAGTAATTGACGAAAACAATAAGGAGTTCAAGGAAGAGGGAATCAAATGCCAATACAGGTTTCCAAGGACGATTAAGTAATTCAGTGAGAGTTGTCAAGGTAGTGCGAATGAGATCCTAAAGATATCTATATCTCAATCAACATGGGATAATCATATGAAGAGCGAACCAAGTGCACCAAGGTTGATCAGACCATAATATACTGATTCTGATTAGACAATATGTTAGTGGACGTCCCCAGTATACATATGTCCTGAACAAACTCGATAAAGAATAAGCTTACAAAACTAGGCTACAAATAGCGACATCAACCATGGTAGTGCAAAGTATAAGTACGGGAGCTAATGATGAAAGCAGTTATAAATAGTTCAAGTTTCATAAGGACCAAGTCTTGTCTGGGTTCCTGCTTATGCAGTTGTCCTACTGCCTCTTATATCAGGCCGTGGTTGACCAATGGAGTATGGGCTACTAAAACTCTATATTCTAGGCAAATATATCTTCCTATACTAACATATATTTATTGCCACCCAGTTACACTTTATTAACAGGTTACAAGGACACGGGGTGGTAGGTTATGAGGCATACTACCCAACTTATAAGAGTCAACTACTAGGGTGATTGAGCAATAAAACATGTATAACTAGTATGATTCATCTTTCTAACCTTCCTATCAAGCACGAAGGAAAAAAATATGTTTCACGGTGGAAAGGAATCAAGCAGAAAAAAATCAAGGTAGTCAACCCAGAGTTTGAAATTGGATATCAAGGGAGGAGATCAAGCTTGTGGATGAGATTCCTATATCCTAATCCTATATGCAGGCTCACATCAGTACAGTAACGTAGCCGAAGTGATAAACATGACCTGTATGGGCCACCACAAAAACATGTAACGCCCCAGTCCCAAAATACTTAGGACTATGTACGTAGACATGCCAGCTGTATACATACAAAGAATACTCCAATATATGGAATTCTCGTACGTATACATAAGCTGTGAAATGCAGTAAACCATAATAATTAAATCTCATCCACAGAAATAATGAATAATAATATAATCACTATGAATTTGTTATTTGTACATATAGTTAGGTGGAGACAAATCCACTACCAACTATTCTAAATGAGAGAAAATATACAAGAAAATGATCGATAAAAATGGCAAGACGACCAAGAGCAATCATCTTCGAAGGAATAGAGAAGATCACGGCCTAGACTAGAACACCTGCAAAAAAGTCACAAAGCACACACCTGGAGAGATCACCAGTTCCTCAGAGGGACGTATTAAGATACATAAAGAACATGCCATATAAACTGTGATATAAAATAAATAAAGGATAGGTGTATGCAATAGGGTTCCTAACCATTCTACAGTGATAATGCAGTTACGAACAAACCTTCAACGCATGGACACTCTGGCTGTAACAAACTTTAACTGCCAAGTCCACTAACATGCGATTCTATTGGCAGTTACTCCTAACCGTCGCACTCCTCATACGTATCGGTGGCCGGCCGACTACGGGAGTACGCATCCTACATGTGACTCACAACAAGTGATAAGGCATGTGTCAAGGCCGTATGAGATATACCAATACCTTATCACCAATGGGTGGTCACTAGCCTAAGTCAATGCAAGAAAATAGAACAAAACAAGTAAAACGACTGATACAGTCGCTTGAACCCAAGTGTGACTTGGACGCACAATGATATAATACTATAACAGGTAAAAATACTAAAAATAAATAACTAAAAATAAAATAAAGTAAATCACAGAAGAAGGTGGCAATGTATCTTGCCTGGCAGTGCGGGAATAGCAACTCCAAGCAATCAATCACGTCAGCAATAAATCTCAATATCTACGAACGACTCCGGATGCTAAAACAAACATCAAGAACGTTTTCAATGTAAAAGATATATCTAGAAAACTCCAAAAGTCTAATTCTGGAACAGAGGCAAAATTATAATTTCAGATCAAAACGATGTCCGCCGTTGGACCCGTTTTGCACCGAAATGCATGCCAATATCTACCGTCTCTAAAGTCGTCAAAGTACATGTCTACAGGTCCGGTTTGATGAGACGAACCCAACCGTATGTCCAAAGTTGGATTCCGGTGGGCCGTGTACAAAATTGCCCGTTAGATCGGGTCGCGGGCCCGCCAAATAGGCGTTCTGGTCGACCTTCTCAGAATCGGACCAAACTTGGCATACAGGACCAGAAAATTGATTCGGTCCTGTTGGCATAAGTTTCGTCTCGAACCGATGACTGTACAAGAAGTTGTGGCCTAGTTTACAAAAGGTCGATACGGGGATATCTTGACGGATACGCACTGATTTTGTCGCGCACTCGCAACGAAATCAAGTTTTGTCAGTTCCCACACGTCGAAAACATCCATACGCACCTTATGCTTATAGGTTGTGACCATATCTCCCGGTTTGTCGGGGCGCACATCGTATCGGGGAGTTTTCTTAATTTTAGTTTTAAAAACTGAATTTTTTTTCTAAACTTTGAAATATGTTCCTTTGGCGTTCATTCGATGAAATTGAATTCTGCGAGAAGCTTTTTAATCCCATATATGTTGTATGTAAATCCTATTTAACAAAATTTCAAAACTGTTAGCTATTTGCCGAGAAATCGCCTTCCAATTTAGGTTTTGGGATTCGATTTCTTGTTCAATTTTGAATATTTTCTTGCCAACTTTGAATCAATTTTTCTGGGCATACTATTGCGATATAATTAATTCTATCTAAAAGGATTTGAAGGGGTTAGGGTTGTGGTCTAACCTGCAAAATCGGATTGCGAATCCGTAGCGAAATGGCGAAGTAATTGCGGTACAAAAGTTGACGAGCGGCTGCTACCGTTGCTGTGTGCTGACCCCTCTGCAGCGTGGTACGTTAGCCGATTGGCACCTCCTGTAATGGTGCGCAGGCGTCGTAAAGGAGAAGGGAATTCGCCAGGGTCATGGTAGTGGATTCATAGCAGGAGCATGAGGATTTGAGTCGTTGATGATCGGTGAAGCCGATGGGAATAATTTTTCTTTGATACTTTACATACAAGATTTAATTCGATTCTTGATGTATTCAAATCCGTTTTTTGATCATTATTGTCATTTAAATGGAGGAGAATCTGATGTAGATATGGATTACAATATTTTTTTTAGAAGATTTGATAAAGGTTGGCTTGACTTCTATCGAGACACCAAGTCTCAGTTCCGCGCAGAACAGGGGCTCGAGATTACTAAGTTATTGTTCATCAGAATAGTAACTAAAATTTTCCTTTTTCTTTTTTTTCCTAAAATTATACATATTTATATACAACTAATAAATCTTAACTAAAATAAAAATCACAAAATATATCTAAAAATATTTGAATGAATAATTTGTATAATATGTATATTTATTATGGAGAAATTTTATATTGTTGCTAACCTTAGTGAGGACGATCGGCTCTGCAAAACCGGAGCGTGACACATGACATCCATAATCATTGATTAGTATAGTAAATCTAGAATTACAAAAAACCTCATATAGCAAATACATATACGTATCCGTATAAATATCAATACAGTGTTGCCAGCCTCGCATAACTCCCTACACATCATACCACTTTATAATTGGGCCATAAATTTTAAAAAAAATTAGTTTTATTTACTGAATTATCATTTGTCACCACAAATAAGGATCGATTGGTGTCAATGGGAAATATTTTTAATATTTACAAACACTTATAACGCTAAAATGATTAAAAAATATTTATAATATTGTTAAACATTTACAAACACTAATAGAATTTACAGATATTGGTTTATAAATAATAATAAGCATTTACAAACTTTGTTAAACTACTAATAAATATTTATCTCATAAACATTTTTAAGCCCTGATAACATTTTAAATACTGATAAATATTTCTAACATTGGTAAACATTTAGGAACATTGATATACAATTACAAATATTGATAAACATTCTTAAACACTAATAAATATTTCTAAACATTAATAAAGATTGCCGAACATTGACAAACAAGTACTAACGTGGATAAACAGTTATAATACTGTAAACATTTTTGATACATAACCACTTTTATTTAACAAAAAAGGCCATATAAATAATTATGCAAAATTCAACTCTTTTCATATCTGATTGCAAGTATAAGCATAAAAAAACTTGTAAGATGAACACACTACCAAAATAAGCCAATCAGCGATGAAATTAGCGACGCATGAAGGAAACATCGCTAACGTTTTGCATATTAGCGACGTAAATAAAAACGTCGCAAGACGTCATTGTTTGCGATGTCCAGCGACATTTTGCGACTAGTTTAATTTTATGAAAACAACAAGTCGCGGAGTGGTCGATAATCGTCGCTATATTATTAAAAATAGCGACATTTAGAGACTCCTGTCTTAATATGTCACAGTATATAAAACAATAGCGACATTTAGCAACTTCCGCTTTAATCGTCGCTAAATTGGTTGATATAGGGTTCTGGGCACTAGTTTGAGTTTTTATTTTTATCCCAATTTTTTCGTTTTCCGCCCCCTCCCCTCCCTGACTTCTTCATCCCTGAGCCCCGGCGACCCCCTAATCCTCTGGCGACCCCAAAGCATCCAGCGACCCCCAAAGTATCCGGGACCCCCCCGACCCCCGATCCCCCCAACGATCGCCCATTCCCCCCGACGACCCCCAATTGCTCCTCTAACGTGGTGCTCCGTCATTGTCCCTCCCTCAAGTCGTCCTCCTCCATTCCTTTCCACTAGGTAAACCCTAACCTACTTTTGGCCAGAACCAAGACATTTTGACACAAGACACAACACTTTGACACACACATAGACACAACTCTGACATGTAGACACAGATCTGAGCAGTGTGTATCCTTATATATGTGTTTGTGTAGGGGCAATAGGAAATGGGCTAGCTGGGGTATCAGTTAGTAGATGGGGGCAGCAGTTGTGGTGCTCCATAGGGTCTGTTAGTAGGAGAGAGCCAAACAACAGCAGTAGGCAGTGGTGCAGTGTGTAGGTGTGTGGGTAACATGGAAGTTAAATGCAAGTTGTAACTCCTCTTTCTGGAAATTTTGAAATATTTTATATTATTTATTTGATTTAAATAGCAATTTTTAGATTTTTATAAATAATTATTTAGTTAATTATTACGGTAGATGACTTTAGCCATTGTTGAGTTTTGAAGTACCAGACGACTAGAAATCATGGCACGAATAGTGCAGTGGCGTGCCTTGACAAGTGTATTAGCCATGCCAAGGGAGACCCAGCCATAAGTGTGTCCTAACTAGGAAAACCAGGCCAAGTTACGACTTAACCTCTAAAGATATTATAAATTATTTATTAATTATATTATTGACTTGTAGGAGACCCGGTTTGTGTCGATTTAGCTCGGACTAGACCCGAACCGAAACTGAGCACATGTAATCTTATAATAAGACCAAACACGTCCATGTAGACGTACATATTGCATTTATTAATTTTGATTGTCCAAGTAGGCATTTCATATATATATATATATATATATATATATATATATATATATATATATATATATATATATATATATATATATTATTGTTACTGAACTGATATTCTATTTTTAGAAATAGGATAAATACCTTCCTAATTACCCTTATGCCTGTTGGGATATTTAGACTACATATGTTGTATGTACACTTATTATAGATTTTACTTATTAGTTATCATTATTATTGTTATTTATATTGTTACTAGATTTATATTAATAAAAATATATCATTTAATATTCTAGATTATTTATGCAATAAATAATATTGTATGTATATATTTTAGTATCAGCCCAACACTATTAGAATATATTCCTAAGATTTATTTTTGGACTTTGGGAGTATTATGCATATAGGGAATATACGTATATATATATATATATATATATATATATATATATATATATATATATATATATATATATAGTTTTATATGTATATAGATATATATATATAGATATAAATATATATATATATATATAGCTATAAAAAAAATATATATATATATATAGCTATATATATATAACTAATAAAACCCAAAACCCTTCCCATGGGCCGAGCCCAGCCCGAGCGACCCAACCCAGCCGAGCTCCCCAAGAGCTCAAGGCCCAACCCCAGCTTTTTATATAAACAGCATATATATATATATATATATATATATATATATATATATATATATATATATATATATATATATATATATATATATATATATATATGAGAACGGGAGAAAGAGGGAGTTCGTCGAAATTCTAAACTCTAAACCCTAACCATATACTCTGCCATGCCGACCCTATCCCCGCGCGCAGCCGCCAGGGCCACTTCGCGGCCACCTGAGCGCCGTCGACCGCCGACAGATGCGTCGGACAGCGTGTGCGCACAGCCACAGAACACAACGATAGTAGCACACTCAGGTACTAGCTTTCTTCCTCGAATTCCTTCCTTAATAGTCGATCGTTTTGCAAACCGTAAATTGCTACGGAGAGCCTAGTTGACCTCCTTCAATCCTGTTCATGTAGAATTAATTCTACTAGACTATATCGATTAGAAATCATCACAAAAATCCCGAGAAACCTATTCTAAACAGAACATATGACATTCCATACACCCATGTTCGAAGATCGATTTCGATCGATCTTGCAACAGTTTAGAAGTTGTACTTGAATATAGTTATATACCACATATAGAACTTTAAAACCCTTCAGATAGATTAATTTTTGTTTACTGTATAAAGAATAATTGGATTGTAAAGTTACATGAAAAACAGTTTTAAAACAATAAAATATTAGATAAAATCCTTCGATACGACGTGTGTCCCGCCAATCCGGGCGACGTGGTCGCGAATCGAAAGCACCAAAAGGTGCGTATCGGCTTCGTGGACGTGTGGGCTTTGACGAAATTTAAATTGGTTGTGTGTGCGCGATAAATTTGATACGTATCCGTCGAAATTAACCGTATCGGCCTCTGTGCAAATTTCCCAATTACTTTATGCATGTTCGTCAGATCGAGACAAAACTTGTGCCAACAGGACCGTATCATTTTTCTGGTCATGTATGCCAAGTTTGGTCCAATTCTGAGACAGTTGATCGGATCGCCGTTTCGTGGGCTCCATGATCCGATTCAACGGACGATTTTGTGCACGGCCAGCCGGAATCCAAAACTGGACATACCTTTGGGTTCGTATCATCAAAACAATTTCGTAGACAAGTAGTTTGACGACTTTAGATACCATTGACTCTGACATGCTTTTCGAAGCAAAACGGGTTCAACGGCGGACACCGTTTGATCCAAAATTACCATTTTGCCCCTCTGTCCAGAATTGGACTTAAGGACAAGCAATCCTAGCTAATTTGACTAATCTAGAAATGTTGGTAACATCTATTACAGCTTTTGGAGGCAGTTGTGAGACTTGGACTTTCTGACTTGTTGATTGGCGGTATATTGTTGGTTCTTCGTGCTACCACCAGACAAGTATACCTTGCAGAAAATGTGCAGTATTATATTATTTTTTTCTATTGTACTTCTTTATATGGTTACCTGTTTCCCAGATTGTGATTCGTTTGTCATCGACTGTTTTACTTGTTTCTAGATTTACGTGCACGTATAGGATATTCGACAATGCTTGATTATTGGTCTTTTCATGTTACCTTGTCTCGTGATTGAGTTGTCAGTTTCTATATCTTGTTCTTGACTTGACCATTCATGACTGGAGTATCTTGTATTGTACTACAGTTGAGATATACTATAGATTGGGAGTATCTTACATTGTACTACAACCTATAGCCGATTCTTTTATCTTGATATTGCTCGATTGACTTGATTTGAGACATAAGATTGGGAGTATCTTACATTGTACTACAACCTATAGCCGATTCTTTTATCTTGATATTACTCGATTGACTTGACTTGAGACATACTATAGATTGGGAGTATCTTGCATTGTACCACCAATAGCATATATTGATTGATTGATTGACTTGATTTGCAACACTATGAATGGGAGTATCTTGCATTGTACTACAATTTATAGGAGTCTACTTGACCTTGTATCCTTTAGGAGAGAAGATCGATACTAGAATTGGCTAATCTCGACTGAGTATCCTGCTTTGTATGTCAATTGAAACACTATAGATTGGGAGTATCTTGCATTGTACTACAAGCTATAGGAGTTTTGATTGATAGTTAGCCAAGTCTAGTATTATATTTCCACACGACTCGTCGTCCTTAGATGTTCTTCTTGCAGTGTTCTTATCCTCCATACATGTTATTTACTGTCATATTAGTAGACATGTTTTATGTATCTTGCTAGTCTCTGAGGACCTGATGATCTCTTCAGGTAGCTGATTGTACGGAGTTGTTAGCTGAGCATATGGTAGTTGACTTCATCTGCATGATTCAGGTATTTTTTAGTGTTATCGATTTATTATCTTTCTCTTTCTGTTATGATATATCCTGCTTATCAGCTTAGCTTTATAGACTCATATTATTCTTGGAGTCTAATCGGACATATATGCTAGTAGGCTGCAGACCACGACCCATACTTGTATATTCTTGTCTTATATATTCTTGTGGATTGAGATACACTGTAGATTACCATATTAGCCATAATACCATGATCTTGACAGCTTATACATACTCGAGTCGGGCTGGAGTCCGCTTGATACGTAGCTGGCTTGCTCACGCACTTGCATCCCGAAAAGCGGTGCGGGCCACGACAAGTTTTTGTGGTAGCCCATGCAGGTCAGAGCATATCGTATCGGTTACGTAACTGTACTGATACGAGCCTGTGAATTTGACCAAACCCTTAGGAATCTCAATCCACCTGCTTTGAAAATTCTTTTAGAAATTTCTCTAACGTCCTTGAAACTTCGTATTTGCTCTCGATTATCCTTCCTTGTCTTCCGAACCATTGATTTTTGTCTCTTCCAATTCAGGGTGACGAACGATCGTGCTGCCTAGAATTATTAGAAATTCTTAAGTTATAGTATAATATTTCTTGATTATTGAATATTTGGTTGTTTAGATATGAGGGATTATAGATGCCATATGCCCTAGATATCTGTTGGTAGGATTGTTAGCAACTAGTTAGAAGACGATAAGATTTTAGTTTTGAGGAGTAGTGTGACCCAAGGTGGGTAGATTTGAATTTTAAGGAATAGTTGTGAATTATAATTTCGAGGACAAAATTATTTTTAAGGTGGGTAGATTTGTAACTCCTCTTCACGGAAATTTTGAAATATTTTTTATTATTTATTTGATTTAAATGGTGATTTTTAGATTTTTATAAATAATTATTTAGTTAATTATTACGGTAGATGACTTTAGCCATTGTTGAGTTTTGAAGTACCAGATGACTAGGAATCATGGTACGGATAGTATAGTGGCGTACCTTGACTAGTGTATTAGCCATGCCAAGGGAGACCCATCCATAAGTGTGTCCTAACAAGAAAAACCAGGCCAAGTTGCGACTTAACCTCTAAAGACATTTTAAATTATTATTAATTATATTATTGACTTATAGGAGACCCGGTTTGTGTCGATTTAGCTCGGACTAGATCCGAACCGAAATCGAGCCCATGTAATCTTCTAGTGAGGCCAAAGACGTCCATGTAGACGTACATATTGCATTTATTAATTTTGATTGTCCAAATAGGCATTTCATATATATATATATATATATATATATATATATATATTATATATATATATATTATAATATAATTATATATATATATATAATATCTTATTATTTTAATATATATTATATATATATAATATATTATATTTTATATATATATATATCTATATATAGATATATATATATATATATATATATATATAATATATATTAGCCCCCTTCTTATACGGGATAAGTTTACGGGAAGAGTTTACGGGATAGATCAATTTTTACGGGAGAAAAGAAACTCAAAATATCTGGCCAAAATGTACTATGTTTCTCTTCTGAATTTATTTCTCTTTAATATTTAAATCTCTACTCTCTACTCTCTACTCTAAAAACAAACAAATCACTATCTTAAAAAATAAGGCTTATCTATCAATTTATTTTTAAACACAGAGGAATTTATTTATTTTAAAAAAGTAGATAATTATTCCATTTATTTTTAAAATAGAGATAATTTTTTTTTAAAAAAAGAATCTATCCTATAAATAAATATACCTTTAAAAATTATATTTAAAATATAATTTTAATTTAATGTTAATTTAATGTTGATATTATTTTTAATTTTAAATTTTACATTAATTTAAATTTAATGTTAAGTTAATTTTATTGTTAATGTTAAAGTTATTTAAATTTAAATTTATTTTCATTTTTAAATGATTTAAATTTAAATATAAATCTAAATTTAAATTATAATCTTAATTTAAATTAAATTATATTCTTAATCTTAATCTTAATCTTAATTTAATATTAGATTTAATGTTAATGGTTAATATTAATGTTAATATTAATATTAATATTAATGTTAATGTTAAATTAAACTTAATGTTAATATTGAAATTAAAATTAAAATAAAATTAAAATTAATATCAAAAATAAGTTAGCACCAAAAATTAACATGAGAACTATATTAAAATTAACATTATATTAACAATATTTTTGAATAACATTTTAAAAAGATATTTACGTTTAAAGATAATTTTTTTAAAACACCATCTCTATTTAAAAAAATTATAAAATTAACTTTTATATCTCTAATATTTGAATAAATAAATAAATCTTTCACTATTTAAAAATTAAATAGACTTATCTTTAAGATAGAGATATGTTCCTTTTTTTAAAAGAGAGATCTAACATTTTTAAAGTGAAAGAAATAAAGAAGAGAACCATACGTATATTTTCTCATCCCGTAAGTTTGTCCCGTAAGTTATTCCCGTAGGAGAAGCTTTCTGTATACTTATAGATATATATATATATATATATATATATATATATATATAATATCTATAATATATATCATTTAATATTCTAGATTATTTATATATTATCTATTATAT
>JANAVB010020205.1:0-55743 GCA_029216955.1 Iris pallida | reverse complement strand
TTTCAAGTTTTAGTGATCTTGTTCATGAGTTAGAGATTTACATATTCAAAACGTTGGAATTATAGGAGGCATGTGTTTGAGTTCTTTTGGTTGAAGAATAATATTCCAAGTCATGCAAATTAAGGTTTGATTCTTGTCTTTAGACCGGAGAGTTGCAAATTGCGCGCACCTGTATTGCTGCTTATGGACTACTAGCAAGTTGCGACTCTTCATGCATCAATTCTTTTTTTTTTTCTTACAAAATATATCAACTACAAAAAAAAAATGCTAGCTTGTATATAGTACGAACAATAGGAACAATTTGACTTTCACGTCTCAAATATTATCACTTATTTGCTGGCTCGTTATTACTATTAGTCATAATTCCTTATAGTATTGGTCATAAATTCATTTCTCTCGTAGAACTATGCTACTAGTATATTCGTCTTCCTCTTGACACAAACTTTGACCCAAGGGAGAGCAGAAGGAATGAGAGTGAAGAAGAAATGAAGAAGGGAAGAAAAGAATAGAAGAGAGAGAGAGAGAGAGATGGATGGCCATTATGATGCTGCCATGTCAGCGATCCACGGCCCAACCAATCCCAATCACTCTTCAAAAGAACAGGTAGGCAATAAGTAATAGTCCAACCAAGTCAACATGCTGACTGCAGGGCATACAGTATGCTGTAAGTATTCTGATAGTATATTGACATTACATTGTTTGCATAGGAAGAGAAACTCTAATATAGGGTTTTGGGTATATCCAGTCTATACACAGGTCCTAGTACGAGTTTAAGGCAATGTTCATAGATAATCTAGGGGTCTAAGGTAAAACACAATTTGGTACTTAGGTTAAGAAATCCAATTACGAAAAACACGATAACGAGATATGCGAAAATACGAAATACAGTTAAAGATCGGTATACGATAACAATTTTTAAAACTAAAAATCTAGAAATACGAAATGTGGAATCAAATTTGACAAAATGGAAGAAATAAAGTAAGGAAAGAATAACGTTAAGGAGAAAGTAACTTAAAGACTGTATAAATAATAAGAAAAAAGTAAGAAGCAAAAGGAAACGGGGGAGAGGTTATGTAACTGACCTTTTATGCATGCAAGGAGGTAAATGGAAAGTAGAATGTGTCGCAAGGAGAATGATGCCTTAAATGCTAAAAAAAATAACTAAGCTACTTAAGTAGCTCACAAGTATATGAAGCACCTCTATAACAAGTATGTCAAGTTCCTTAAGCTCCTCTATGACAAGTAGGTCAAACTCCTCTATTATAATACTTTATAATTTTTACATAAAAAATATAATGTTAAAATTTTGAGTTAGTAAGAACTATATTAATATATAATAAATTTTGTTCACGTGAAAAAAATTTAGTATTGTAATAAAGTTTTGGAAAACAGTTATGACACTGCGCGTGTGAACATTGTTCTCAACTTGCATTTTACTTATTTTGCTAGTATTGTACCCACCCTTGTTCTTGAGGAGTTCATTTATACACTGTTTTACTTTTAACATGTTTATTTGTATCTTGTTATGTCCATTTGAGGACCTTGTTTCTTCTAAGCGTAGTCAAGGAGATCTACCTGGAGGAGTATGACCTAAGAGTTTGGGAGTTGTCATAGTCGAGGTCTATCCAAAGGAGTACCTGAGTTGTAGCAGGACTTTTTTTAGGATTCGTGTATCTTTATCTAGTTAACAAATATTCAGATCTAGTTATCTTATGTACTTTATATCTTATTCCAGTATTGTATTAATGGGATTGTTCTCGTCGGACTATAGTTCAAACTTGTATTATGGTGGCAGGGCCGGTCCTTAATAATTGAAGGCCCTGTACGAATTTTAAAATGTGGCCCTAAATTTATTTATTCATATTTTTAAAATATTATTACATGTCTTTATCAAAATCTTTGGAGATGCTCTTGATTGTATATTATAACTGAATATATAGGTAGTTACTAAACAAATAATTAAAGCTCAAATTATCTATATTCAAGCATATTACATAGTATAATAAAGATGTTTTAGATAGAAGATGTACTGACCGTTAAATTATCTAAATCTGGCCTCAAATTTTTCTGTTGATGAAGACATATAATAAAATGCATAACGATCAATACCCAAATGAGAAGTAATATAATCACACAATTTGGAGCCTCCAAGACCTGAGCAGGGCCAGCTCAGGGCACGGACGAGGTGGGCGACGGTCATGGGCCCCCAATTTTGGAAGTCCCGTAATTTTACAATAGACTAGGTATATCAAAAAAAAAAAAAAAATAAAGACCCAATCTGGAAGCAACAAAAAAGCCAGCGCTCCAATCGAAAAAATATGATAACTTGATTGATGATTTTGATAGCTTAATTGATGATTTTGCTTCTAAAAATGCTAAAAAAAAATTATTTATGTGAGAAAAATGGCGCAAATTTTAGATTTTGTCATAAGTCCCGTAAATCATAGGACCGGCTATGGACCTGATGTAAGACCAAGAACTCCGGTCTTCGACATCATTATTTCTTAAATAAATACTAAGCATGCACATCCAAATTCTTAAATTATATTATAAAAAAAATCATCGTTTTGTAAGATTATAAATATGAATCTTAGAGTCAGTAGGGAATAGGGCTTCAAGAATTGGAGGTCTTGGAGGGATTGTAGATTAAGAATTGAGGAAGAAATAGAATTACTTGAAATACAAAATTATAAAACTAACCATAATATTATTTTGAGGCCCCCAAAAATTGGAGGCCATGTACGGTCACACTGTTGGCACGGCCCCAGGGCCGACCCTGTATGGTGGATATATTTTTACTATTATCTTTTTTATTCCAGTATATATTTGTAGTCTTATTGTTCTTTTTGTAATTCCATTTTTGTATTTATGGAGATTGGTTTACCTACTTGTGATATAGTATTAGGTGCATTTGATTGCAAGGTGGAAAATATGTGAAAATAAATTAATTCCATGGAATTATTTTCCTACGAAACAAATTCCATGGCATTTTAAAAAAAATTCCATGGAAAACTTAATTTGAGTGTTTGATTGCCATTATTTTCCACATAAAATAGTTATTTTCTATGGAAAATGATATTTTCCTATGGGTTGGACAAGTTTCATTTTCCACCATAGATGAAAATAAAAAATGATAGTTTTTTGGAAAATAATTCCATGGAAAATTTAAGCTATCAAACACTACAATTGGTGAAAATTTGTGATGGAAATATTTTCCATAGAAAAAAGCCCAATCAAACACAGCTGTGAATTGAAGTTCACAATCATACAAAAAATTACGCTTCGATGGACCAATAGGGTCAGATCTATCCTTTCATAAGCTGTATTAGTTGGCCAAGTCCCATATTGTTTCACATATTTTGGGACTGAGACCTGATAGTTACTGTCCAACCCATCATTGAATTTCTAAGCTACCCAAAAAAATCGTGAATATTGTAAGGACCACAAAAAATTACCAAAGTACTTTAAAAACGTCCACGACTTTCCATTATGTTACAAGGGTAGACTTGTAATTACAAGAAAAACATAATCTAATGTCATTGTTTGGATCACCGATTAATTACTAAACAAATATGAATTTATCATAGTTATCAAGAATAATGTTTGTGCGAGAGATGTCATAAACATGTAAGGACATCCATCAATATTATGAGCCAAAAGTCTATAAACATGCTCCATATTATACAACCATAGTTAGCTTATGGACATGACACTAACATATATATATGTATCATCCTAAGATCCATACTAGTTCAATAAGTAACCATATTATAAATTATTACCCCAATCCTTGTTACAACTAGGGAATTGTATCATAGTAATATAGTGATTTTAACACATTAGAACTCGAGAAAAGAATAGAGGGTTTCAATCTCTTCTATTTTCACATATATCATCGTATTATGTTATAATAAGTTATCTTTGGGCACAATGTTGAGAATAATGTTTCCTAAGGACACAATGTTGAAAAAAAGTGTAAACTTTCAATATTATAAATCACCACATCACTTTGCATAGGAGATCACAAATATGGTATGATCGCCAAAAAAAAAGTACACCTTAGATTTTTTTATTAAATATTGAACAAAAGTATTTCTTAGTACAACCTCAAGAAAAAGCTAACCATGGATACTTGTCATTGGTTAAGAGGAACAAAAGACTGTAAATAATATATGATAAAGGTTATAGGCACCGTCAATTGATAAAGCAATTTTTTGGACTGTACACGACATGGTTGGTCAGTCTTGGATCTTTTGAGTATCCTATAACCAATGAGGTGAACGGAACAAAAATGATATACCTGCCATCACAACATTAAGACAATATAAGGTAAATGTCTATCAACTGTTAACGGGTGGGACGATAATCACACTCAAAAAGACGAAACGACGAACTATTGTTACCCTTAAGTGACCTAGTGAGCTTTGTTAGCATAAGATATCATTGCAACTCTAGTTTTTAGCTTCACAAATAATGCTTTATACCAAGTTGATTCATTAGTTGGCCACAAATATTTGAAATAAAAGCTTTGTTGTCGTTGTACCAAATTGTTTCTTGTTTATATGTTACTGTTCTTTTTGTTCACTTATACCGTATTACGTACCTATGGGCCAATTGTCCCATGCACATGCATACATGTCATAGTAATAGAGACTATAGCAGTCTACAAGACAAATACAAATTCATACGATCTTTTTACACATTTTAAATAAATATAATTACAAAATTAGATAGATATTAATACACGAATACAGATTTTCACTCCTAAATAGTACAATTTGACGTAGAGGCTACTAAACAGAATAAATAATATATAAATACAACACCATCTATCCATCCATCCATCATCATCGTCATAATTTTAAAATTTTGGCATAAAAGCTATAGTTATTTAGTTACATCTTAAATGTGAAACATCTATTACACTTGTATTACCATAACAACGATAAAAATAACCTATAACAATGATAAAAAATGACAACTATCGAAAATCTCTTTCATTAAATTTTTTTTATCGAAATCAAACGAATTATGTAAGCTATATTTATGAAAACACCGACCAAACACGTGGAAACAAAACCAAAGTAAGCCGTAAGAGAATATCATTATATTAGTATTATTAACAGCTATTTTATATGCACGTGCTTTGCAAGTATTTTATAAATTATTTTTTAAAATACGTATTTTATATATTATTATTAGGAAGACTAAAAGCTGTTTGTAATTATTTTAATATTTATTAAGACTACGTAGGAAGACTAAAAGATAGCCGTCTTAATTATTCTAGATTTACTATTATATTATTATATACATGCATGCAAAATTATTTAGGTAGACAAAATGACAGCTCTTTTAATTACTTAGATACCCCTTAGTTTTAATTAATACTTTTAATTAGTAAATATTATAAAAATATTTTAGAAAGAAGTTCTTCGGCTATTATATAGTAATATTGATTAGTAAATATATACAAAGCTATATTGAAAAGATTTTTTTTTACTGTGAACTTAGAATTTTTTTATTTATAGTTAGTATTGACTATTGGTTATATAGTTGTATTGATGTGTCTTTTTTTGGAGAACAACTCAATCCTAGTACAAATCCATATATACGCTTGTGGGGGCCCTACACCTCTCTCCCCAACCCATCTAATAAATCCATCCCAGTTGGATCGCCGCTTAGCTCGCCGCGTCCGAAACCCTAGCTAGCTCTCCATCTCGCTCCCAACAAAACAAATCACTATCTCCCCCCTCCCAATTCCTCAGATTTCCGTGGCGGTGAGCTCACCGGATGGCTCCGCGGAGGACGCCACCGCTCCCAAGCCCCCCAAATCGGCAACCGCCGCCGCCGCTCCGCCGACGGAGCCGGCGGCGGCGAGCCTGCCGACCACTCCCCCTCCCTACTCCACCGAGTGGGCCGCCGCGGTCCAGGCCTACTACTCCGGTGCCGCCCCTCCCCCTCCCGCCGCCTTCTTCTCCCCGCCGCCCGTGTGGGGATCGCAGGTCCGTTCGTGCCGCCGATTCCTCGTCCCCCCCACTGAAAATTTGGATTTTTTTGCATGCGTGAACTTCAGAATAGTCCCTTTTTTTTGCTTGTGTGCCCCTGTAAAATTCGTAATTACAAGTGTAGCGTAGAAAAGTTGCTTCCTTTTCATGAAAGGTCTGACACTTTTTTGATTGTATACCCTAACTAGTGATGACGGTCGCCAATTATTCAATTTTCTCTCTGAAATTTTACTTACGGAACTTTTGCATGTGTATCCCCCCCCCCCCCCCCCCCCCCCCCCCCCCCAAAAAAAAAAAAAATTCTCAATTTTTACTTCTACAGCCGTATAAAATTCCTAATTGCCTGTTAGAATTCGTGTAGATCGGTTATATGTAGCAAGTTGTTGACTTCTGAGATCATTTAGCTTATCTGGAATTCTAATATGAGTTTTTTTTTCCCCCTAATGAAGATAAAACATCATAGTGATTTTGCATGTGTATACCCTTTTAAATTCTCTCTCTCTCTCTCTCTCTCTATATATATATATATATATATATATATATATATGCAAATGACCTCTAGCCTACTGGTTAAGAGAGATGCATGCGGCCCGAGTGGTCAGGAGTTCGAATCCCAGTGGGAGCGATTCCAGAAACTAATTACCCTTGCTTCAAAAAAAAAAAAAAATATATATTATATATATATATATATATATATATATCGGGATCCCCGCACTTAAGCATTTCTGCATGTTTCCCGGAATAGCAGCCGTTGGATTGTCTTTATGGACTGTTCAAATTAGATCAACGTCTCGCGAGAAATTAGGTAGTTTAAGGATCTAATTTGAACTGTCTATAAAGACAATCCAACGGCTGCTATTCCGGAGAACACGCGGGGATGCTTAAGACTTAAGTGTGGGGATCCCGATCCCTCCTTTCTCTCTCTCTCTCTCTCTCTCTATATATATATATATATATATATATATATAATTTGTTCTAGCATTGGACATTTTATCATGTGTATTTTGTCTTTGATTGTATTTAATTAAGATGAGTGTACAGGATGTAGAAGTTTGGCAGGGGTATACGTATGAAAATGTACATTTAAAGGGTATACATGCAAAAAATCCTTTTACTTATTTGTCTATTTTTGAACTCCTTGCCCTTTCCTTTTTTAGCACATGATGACGCCATATGGGACCCCGATCCCGTACTCGCCGATGTACCACCACCCAGTATATGCTCATCCATCCACCATGCCCTCGGTAACCTTATCCCTCTCCATTTTATCTGTTGTAAAATAAAAAAAAATTGGGACCTTTTTTTGGTGAAGTTGAATTCTTATGCAGGTGGCTTATCCTGCTGTGGAGTCGGGGAGCAACAAGTCGAAGGGTGGTGGAGGATCGGGGAAATCAGAGGGCGGCGGTGGCGGAAAGGTCACGTCGGGCTCTGCCGATGACTATGGTTCTCATAGGTGGGGTTGTTGGATCTTGATGAAAGTTCCGATTTGTATTCTTACTAGTGTTTCTTGATGTTTGGGTATATGATGCAGCGGGGGAGAGAGCGGGAGTGAGGGCACATCGGGCACCGGGGATGACAGTGCGCCACAGGTATGAGGTTTTAGTTTGGTTATGTTGGAAATGGAAGATTCAATCATTTTTGTTATGTTGGCTAGTTATTGATTGAGTGAGATTCCAGCTAGTTTGGAAATTGGAATTTCTGATTCGAGGAACATGTTATTTTTGGTTGACACCTGTTGAAATGTAACAATCTTTTGGTATGATGTGCTGCTGTTTTTTGTCACCCATTGAAAAGTCAGAAAAAAGTATAAATTGGAATTTTTCCAGCTAAGGTGTCTGAAATTGAATGTCATTTTTGGTCGACGCCCATTGAAATGTCTGATTCGAGGTGTCGTTTTCGGTCGGCAAAATTGTAATGTAACTCCTTTTTGTATGTTTTGACATTTTTTGAGGAGAATTAATTAGTATGTTTATTATTTTATGCTTCCGTACATCTTAAGGACACAAACTTGAAGTAGACAATTGCATTGATTGAAGGATATTTATATTCTCAAATAAACTGGTAGCTGCGTTGTCGTTCCTTTGACAAAGCTGCCATGTCTGACACTCTTGTAGATACTGGTATGCAACTGTGTACACAAGTAAATCGCGAGAGTGGATTTTTTTATTCCGATTACTAGTGCTTCATTGGTTACTGAACAATGTGTTACAAATGGTGCTCATATTGTGAGTAGGAGTTAAATATTGTTGCATTTGAAGATTCTAGTGCTAGTAGAAATTCAGTTGACTTCCACATTTAGGTTATTTTAGGAATCTCGTCACACTTCCAAGTTTATTATCATTTAAACCATAGATGTCTTCTCCAAAGTATATTCACCCTGGCAAGCTAGTTGATACTCTAATTTTGATGCAAAAATAGTCAGTAATGAAAGGTTTCTCAATGCTATGCCTTTCTATAGTTCAGAGAGCTTGAGGTATCTTGATATGCTAAATAGCAACTGCTACATGCTGAATGAGGTATTCGTGTTCACCTGCTATTGCCCTGATGATTTAAAAGAGGTTGCTATTGGTCAGAACTTGATTGTAACTTTATGATATTATGTTTGTCATGACAAGTACATAGAGAAAGCTCTCGTTATTAAGCGCTAATCTTTGTGTTATGTTTTCAGGACATCTCTAGAAAGAGATCATTTGGTAATACATTTGCAGAGGGTGCGTTTTCTTCTAGAAAGTATTATGATCTCTTGCTGGCTATGGTGATGACATAGATTTTTTCTTGGGCTTGTGTAGGTGAAAATGCGCAGCCCAATACTGGTGCCCAGAATAATGGCACTACCGCAGAATCTTCCTACTCTGGGAGGGCGAGAACTGTGTCAAAGCTTCCTGTTTCAGCACCAGGAAGGGCTGCCTTCCCTGGACCTCCCACTAATTTGAATATTGGTATGGACATTTGGAATGCTTCTCATGTTGGAACTGGAGCGGTGAAGGGTAGACCAAATGCAATGGCATCAGCAGCTGTTGGAGCTAATGGGGTCATGCCTGAACACCAATGGGTATTTTTCATCCACTTGATCTCTTTCAAGTTTGATAGATCCTATTTGGTATAATTTTAGTTTTTATTTAAATTAACGTCGAGGATTAAAATGTTAGTATACTTCTATTCAAAAGGTACTACCTTTCATACTGTGTCGGCATTGTTCAGCTCATATTGTTTCTTGCTTTTGTTTACCTCAGCAGGACGAACGTGAACTGAAGAGGGAGAGAAGGAAGCAATCTAACAGGGAGTCAGCAAGGAGGTCAAGGTTACGGAAACAGGTATGTGATTTGCTCCTCTGAAGTCGACAAACATGCTTTTATGCGGCAAAATTTAGGATGCTGTCTGTACATTCTCATTTTCTTGTTATTCTTTCATGTATTGAGAACTCAGATAAAGGACTAAAGATGTTTGTTGTCAAACATGTTCTTTCATGTTGAAGGCTAAAGCAAAGCAGTAATATATGAGAGCGAAAAGAGAGGCTAGATGCATATGCATTTATGTCAAGCTATAGGATAATTGTAGTATCTATTTGGATAGTTGATATTGGGCTCTGTTTGGCCTGGGCAACAATTAACTACTTGTTGACCTCTGAGATTTTACCCAACTTGCCCCATTTAGTTGTACAACTTACATTTCCCATTACGGCATGAGGAAAACTAATTTCTATTTGAATTTTATGGTGTGATAAGTGTTAATTTGGCTATCTTTGAGAAAATATGAAAATATCGTTTTTGATATGGAGATCCTATTAATAGGATTTGATACTATATTTTTTATTTTGAAAATGGTAATAGTTACCTGATTTGTTACATGGAGACAATTTTCACATGTTGCTTGCATATGTGCATCCTAATTTTTTGAGGTACAAGTTGCAAACCATTCCGACTAGAGATGTTCCTTGACCCCATACCACAAATATAGTCTGTACATGATGCTGACGCGATCGAATCCGGAAAGGGCGAACCACCAAAAATAGGTCAAAGTCTATTTTCAGGCTGATTTTGATGGATTTTAATTAAATCTTTGCCGAATCTTTTAGAATATTTTGAGTAGATTGTTGGGAAGATTTGGATGGAATTTTGTATTTAAAACTCATACTTATCTTTTATTGCTTTCCTAGTTTGATTAGCTTAGTTTCTTAGAGTTTAAGGTAGATGATTTCTTATAAATAGGGCTTAAGTTTGATGCTTTCTTATAAATAGGGACTTTATAGAAAGGAGATCTAAGTTTTCATTAATAATTTTGATTAGTGAATTGTTCCATGAGAACCTTGTTGATTCTCGTGTTTGAGAATCAAAGTTCCAGTCCTCGTTATCTTGTCATTGGCTCTCAATAATCAACGTTTTCGTGTTGTATTAAGACAATAAGGAGGTCCGCAGGGTGCATATTTGGTAGCAAAGGAAAACATAGAGGTCAAAGAGTCAACATAAAGGAGTGAATCCAACAGAGGTACAATCCATACTCAATGATTTTTCTAACATTCTTTCGGGTAAGTTTTCTGGAGGACTACCAACCATGTGTGATATGCAACACAACGTCGTTCTTGTTCTCGGACGGATTTGACGATATTACACATTACACTACGCGCCCACATAATGACGAGATTCTTCGGAAGAATGTAGAAGACTTGCTACAAAGAACTCGAGGTCGATTTCTCTGCAAGATAATAGGAGAGCACAACATATGGAACCTTACACCCCACTACTGGTCCCGAAAAATATTTGGGTAAAACTATTCCATGGATTTCGTGTTAGGGCTGCCGAGGACTCAACATGACTGATTCCGTATTCGTGTGGTGAACTAGTTATCAAAGATGGTCCCTTTCGTATCTTGCAAAGGATGGCGGATGCGATGCACGTTGCAATACTGTTCTTTCATGAATAAGTGTACTACTATGCGGTGATCAAGGAGCCAATTTATACGACACCTGCCTTGGTTTTACTTAAATATGACAAATTCTTTGGACGCCATCGCATTGAACATGCACTTTTGTCATTAGAGCGGCTCGTAGCTTTCTTCATATAGGGTTTCGGACGCGTGATGGAAGTGGTTACCTACAACAAGACGTTACAAGACACGATGAATGGTGATGTACATGCAAGGTGGTGCAAATTACTCCAGATATTTCTGTACCAACACCATTGGCACAAGGTTATCAACATGAGTGACGACGTCATGACGTACTTTCAGAGGAAGTGTGTTATCGACTGGGTAACACGACAAACTTTAGCGACAATACTAGGCTGATAGAAGTGTTGAATAGAGGGAAGTTTAGTTGAGGAAGGAAGTCTCAACGAGCTTTGCAATGACTGGCGAAGAGGCATTTGATCTGCACGAACTACAACAGGACCTACGAGACACGATGAATGGTGATGTACATGCAAGGTGATGCAGATTGCTTCATGGATTTCTGTACCAATGCCATAGGTGTAAAGTTATTAACGTCATTGAGTCATTGACGTACTTTTGGAGTGAGGTGTTATCGACTTGGCAATACGATGAACTTCAACTGACGACATTTGGCCGTTCAAAGTATTGAATAGAGGGAAGTTTAGTTGGGGGTAGGAAGTCTTAACGAGCTTTGCGGTGACTGAAGTCTGACGACGAGGCACTTGATTCGCACACGACACAAAGAACTCGGGTCAAGTTCTACAAGATGAGGGGTTTGATGTAGACGCTTTTGGGTCCAAACTGTCCAGGCCTATTTTGGTGAATATTGAGGATTTGGCCAAATCGTTTATATTTAATTTCATAATTATCCTTTGGATATTTTCCTAGTTTGAATAGGCTTCTGATTTGTTTATTTTATTATTATTTAAAACTTTTAGATACTTTTCTTGTTAATTTATGTTTGTTTCTAGGGTTCAAGTTAGGTTTCTTTTATAATTAGGACTTTGTAGAAGAGAGAAACAAGTTTGATGAATACGATTTGATATTTGAGTTTCTCAATCTCCATGGGAGTTTATCTAATCAATTCTTGTGTATGAGATACGAGGTGCAAGTCCCCGTTATCTTGGGTCATTGGCTCCAGCACATGGAGTTTATCTAATCAATTCTCGTGTATGAGATACGAGGTGCAATGTGTTTCCGATGTTGTATTTTCGTTAAAGTGCACATTTCTTTTCTTATGGAAACTCGCAAAGCTCATAAGCTTGAGGCCCTGGGTTCGAATCTTGTCTCAGGATTGACAGATAATTCTGCAATTATGTTGGTGGTATACTTAGGAAAGATAGGGTACTCTTTATATTAATCACGCTTGATGACAATAGTTTATAAATTTATATTAATCACAATTTTGTTCCAAGGATGCATTCCGCTGTGAACAACGTACTGATAGTGTACTGTATGTTGGCAGTGAAACACACCCACAATGGGTGGTGGTGCGGGCCTATGCCAAGGTTGATTAGGCCAATTAGGAATAGTTGAAACCTTTATAGAAGGTGCTAGAGGTTATTGAAATATGTATGGTTTTTCTGTTGTTTACAGCAATATAGTTAGTTGAAAGGAACATGGAAGATAGGAAGGAGTTTCTTTAGGTTATGGACAGAAAGAGCACAAAAAGACTTAAGAGCAAATCTTCGCTTAGCTAACTCGAGCTTGGAAGTATATTTTGCAGATCTTCAAAAAAAATGTTACATATCTTGATGTCATCATTCTTTATGCATTAGTGAATCAAATAGTAACTAGTCTGTTTATTGTCAATTGATGTTTGGTATCTGATTATCTCTAATCAATAATGGTACTTTAGTCCTTAGGATTTTGAACATGGAGAGGATAGTTTCAAGTTTAGTTGGAAGATTTTGGTGTCAAACATTGACAATGGTGGCCACCGAATTGAATGTTAAATTGACAATAAACACTGACAATTCTGGCAACATAATAGAAACTGACTACTTTAGAATGCGATATGGACAAGAACTGATTGATCAATGCGACTTGTTGGATTAATTGATGCACTTACTTTTTGAATTTGATAGATTTATTGAAATGATTACTACTCTAGATCACTACTTAGGACCAATCTTGTACTTTAGTGGAGAGGTTTAGAAGGATTATTTCCACAGAATTGAAGCAGACGTGTAACCGAGCGGCAAGTGTGCTTTGTGATAGTAGGGTGACCTTCAAAGGACAATTGAAAAGGCACCACAAAAAGTGATAGGGGGCGACACGTATTAGGGGGCAACACAACTAAGTTAAAATTGTGTTTTTGGGTTGGGGGGGGGGGGGCAACTAAAATTACTAGGGGCAACACGTTTCCAATAGGCACTCATCTTTTTTCAAAAATCAGTCAAAATAGACAAATCCTCCCTCTTCCCACTCTCTTTCTTGTTTTGTCCGTGTCCTTGTACTAGTTTCCTAGCAGATAGCCCCATTTGGGACTATTCCGAAGTTTCGAACTCCATTAATGGAGTTTCGAAGCTTCAAAATAGAAACCGTCCCGTTTGGGACGTCGAAGGACTGTCAAAATTTGGCAGTCTTGGATATGCACATGACTGCAAAACTTTTGGCATTCCTAATTCATAGAGGGCTTCCAAACTTTTGGCTGTCCTTAAGTGGGGAAAAGGCAAAGAGGATGTGATTTAGACTATAATTATGTGATTTAGACGACACTTTTAAGAGATTTTATGCGATGAATGTATTTCTTGTGCAGTGCTAGATTTTGGCCGAGGGCTCCGTCTTGGTTAGAGGAACGGTCCACCTTGGCAAGCCAAGATGTTGCAGCGACCGGACAGCTGCCATACAATTTGAATTTGACAATAGCACATAGCAAGCACAAGTTCCTTGCATAATCCTTTTTCATTGATATTATCCACATATAGATGATCTATCAGGAACCAACCGAGATTAATTTCCCCAACGAGTCACGTATCAGAAAGCCTGTAGCAGCAATACAATTGGAGTCTTTGGAGTTGTGCAAGCAGGAGAGGCTCATCTTAGGAGTGGAGTAGTTAGGAGCCCTTCTAGACAGAAGAATGCCAGATTTGAAATACATTGACAAGGAAGGGAATAGTCGCTTCTTAGACTAAATAGTTCAACTATTTGCAAGTAAGCAAAGTTACGAATCTTTAGACGGATAGCAATTGGCATCGGCAAAGTAAATTTATTAAATTTATTGATAAGCCCTTCTCTAGACCATTGCCTTCATATTAGGAGATCACGACACATAATACCTATTATGTATCCTTAAATTTTGGACTACCTATAATGTATTCTTAAATTTAGGAATATCAAAATTTTGGCAGCCGTTCTTATTTAGGAGTGCCAAAATTTTGATATAGTCCTTCGTCGTCCCAAATATGGATGTTTCGATTCTGAACCTTTGAAACTCTATTAACGGAGTTTGAAACTGCAAAATAGTCCCAAATGGGACTACCTACTACGAAACTATTAAAAGGACATGGATTAAACATGAAATCTAAGAATCTAAACCAAAAAAAAACCTAGATTTGAAGAAACCTAGATTTGTGTTCCCCCTAATCACTTTTGAAAGGGTAGTTTGGGAATTGAAAGAAAAAAATGTGATGCCCCATATCACTTTTGGGGGTGCCTTTATCAATTATTTCAAAGAAGGGATCACAGTGCCTCGAGGCTTCCACTTACACATGGTCTGAGGAGGATCAAGATGTACGCAGTCTTACTCCCATATATAGGTAGAGGCTTTTTCGTGACTCGATCTGCATCTTCCAGGATGCAAGTAACAAGCCTTACTGTCGTGCCAAACGATGCCCTCTTAGGATGACCTTCAGCTTGACATAAAATTTCTAAAAAGGCTGCTATAAGGTCAGCTATGCTTTATGGCCATAATTTTTCAATTGAGAAACATAAAAAAAATGCTGAGATGGATGGGTGGCAATCTATTAAACACAAAACGAGCATATAAAGTGTGTAACTTCAGCAATACTATAAAAGGATTTAAAGACGTTCAAGTTTATAGTAAAGATCCAAAGACATACTTAAGAGTTACGAGTCAATATGTGCTTGGCATGGCAGTTAGACTGGACTCGGGTGTTTGACACGGGAACCTCCAAAACCTACTTCTAGACATGAGGGCATGACTATATTTGTATCTTTGTAAATGTAAATATTTTAATATGACCATATTATGTAGTTGAGTTTGTGTTTGGATATTAAGGAACTTAGAGATAGAAAATAGGCAAGTATATTAAAATCTTATAGTTTTTGCTAAATAGGTACATGAGAGTCTTCGTTACATGTGATTTTTAATTAATAGTGAACACAAGTTTGGGACACGGATGGCCACCAATGTCGTGTCAAACTGATGGGCACAATAAATTTTAGTAGGAGAAGTGGCCTACATATCATAGCTTAAGATTGATTTTTTTCATTATTCTAGGGTCAATCATTATATCATTGGGTTAAGAAGGATGCTGTTCAATTAAAGCAGGATCTAGAAGTGGAGAATCCCAAGTAGCCTTTAGAATCATTGAGAACGAGGTGAAAATTTGTGAGAGAGAGACAAGATGATAATCGGCCGTAATGGTAATTAATGAAGAATTAATGATGCATGGATGGATTGGGTGGCAAATTTTATGAACTTAGAGGTGGCTTAAATTTTGGATAAGACGACAAAAAGACTTCAGATTGTTTGGATATGTGCAACTGGGACCGATAGGTGCAACTGCCAGGAGTGGCTGATTTGTATAATTGAAGTTATTGGAGGAGTTGCGAGGGTTAGGTCGGACCAAAGAGAACATGGATTGAGGTTATAAAGTAAAGGATATGGTAGTCGGTGACATTACAAAAAGAACATGCAAGTGGCCCCAAAACTTTGAATCCAGGCTTTGATTTTGCTATTGTTGTCTAGGAATTTTATACTGAGTTGGTGGCGTATGACTTTGATGTCCTGGCTATTTTAGGGATATCGTCGAGTTTATGTAGGAACTCTTGTAAAACTTGTAAAGGAAGATTGTTAATTCAAATTATCCATTGGGAGGGTGTTTGATATATGAAGGGAATACAGACTTTGACCATTACTATATCCATATAGAAATCTGTTTGTGTTGCTTTTTATAGTTTAGACTTGGAAGGATTTAATGTTTGTGTTTAGAAGGATATGTTGATCAGGAACAGCATGTTACTTTATTTGCCTCTCTTTGTGATAGATATTATGGTACACGACTGCTTGGGTAGTGTCACAGTTCGTCAATAAGTGTTTTGAACTGTTGGCTAGCTAAAACATTGGTTTTTTAGTCTGAAACTATGTTGTGAAAAGCGCGCTTAAGCGGCGCTTAAGCGAGATTTAGAATTAGGGCGCCTCGCTTAATGAATTTTCGCCCCGAAAAGCGATCAGCGCTTAAGCGCGCTTAGGCGTCGCTTAGTAGCGCCTCGCCTCGCCTTAGGCGCCTCGCTTAACGATTTTTGAAAGAAAAAAATTTGAATTTTTTTTTTTTTGAATTTTTTAAAATCTTTTTGATAAACTAAACCGAATCTTTTGTTATTTATATAGTTGGATAGTTGGAAAAGTTTAAGTAGGAGCTTTAAAGACAACTTTTATGTTGATGGTATTTTGATGACTAGTAGTATGTATGTGTGGCTTGTAGTTTGCATTTTGATTCTAGTATTTATATTGTTGCTTTGTTGATTGATAAATGGTATTGTTATTCATGCATATACTAGTAGGATTGTACGAAAAAATTTGAAATTTATGTATATATACTATATAGAGTATTTTACATGTAGGAGCAAAAAAAAAGGTGAGGCGCTAACTAAGCGCCGCTTAAGCGCCATTAAGCGAGGCGACAGCCTCGTCGCCTCGCCTCGCCTCACGCTTAATACATAGGTCTGAAATTTGATGTTTTGATCAGTTTTCACTGAGATAGTACTGGATTGGAAGGTATTTGTTGCATATTAACAAAACTTATAAACGGAAAATATTACAACTGAAGAGTAAGCTGTACAATTGATAATACCTTGAAAATGATCTGTTTGCTTAAAATGTTCTCATGAAATTTACAAGTTGTTCAGTGGACACGTTATTACAGTTCTTATTTTATGTCCATACTATTGTCAGAATTTTGCTTGGTTAGATAGTCTGGAGTTGTCTTCTGGGATTTCATCATGTAATAAATTTATATGTCAAGTCTTTGAGACCAGAATTTTTTAATGATAGAATAAAATTTCAAACAAAGTTTACTTCTTGACTTGTGAAAATTGTTATCTAATCACATAGAGGATCCAAAAAAATTAGCTAGTAACCTGTTCAGCACCAGAACCAGAACCAGCACCCATGGGTTGTCTAGGTCATCTTCAACTGTTATACTGCTTGATTATGCAAATTTCTGTATAATTTTTGTTGCACAATTGTAACTTTTTGTCTGTGTTACTTGAGTTTTGTTTATTCTTTGCTGTTTGAAGTCTGCATCTCTTGCTGCTGTTGCACCCAAGTATCTTCATATGTTCATTTTCTTCTTTCTCATACAAGGTATTTGTCTAGCTGATATTGTCACACTCCATATTCCCTTAAGTAGGTTTGATAGTTTGAATTAAGTATTCATTACTAAAAGTTTGATGTGAACCTTCCCTTTACAACCATAAATCTAGAGGATCTGGAATGAGTATGGAAGAGTATTACAGAATGACTTGTCAACCAGGATCGCCTCTTGCTCCAAATCAGGGCTGATGTTAACAGGTTAATGGGCACTCACATTTGCATAGGTTCCAGGCTTCCAGCATAGAAACATCATCTCAAAGTGCTATCCCATTCCTATTCTATGTTAGGATGTTTCTAGGCATAGCTAAAATTGGTGGCGTATCATATTGTTCCCGTCCGAGAGCCCGTCTGAGATACACATTATACACGAGACCGAGACCCCATAATTAGTGCCGTATCCTTGTTGCCATGTTCATATTGTGGCATATCATATTCGCTAACATAGGTGGAACCTTGAGAGAGGAATTATTAGTGTTTTCTTTCCATTGAGGTGAAAGAGTTGTCATGGTATTGTGTTTATGTTCAGAGTTTAGTTTGTAAGGTTCTCAGTAGGTGTATACTGCAGAGGCTTTTCGTTATAAATGATTGTAAAGATTGGTTGAGATGTTAATCACTATTGAGGATAGCTGGTAAGGAGTATGGGGAGAGAGGAACATATGATGTGACATAGGAAATTACCCGTGAGACCACTTCGGCTTAGCTTTATGTTTCTAGCCTCTCCTTTTATGATATGTATAATCTGCTTTGAGCTTGAGCCTAGGTAGCAGCAGTTTGATTTATGTAATTATTGTTCTTTATGGTATTAAATCTATCACGTGACTGTATTTGGATCATGAGTTGAGCGGGTTAGGTTTTTGTTTCTGATTCAGTGTTTACTCTAGAACATTTCTTTTGAAATGATTGCTATGTTTAATTGGGACACCAGTTTCCTCTTATACTAAAGTCCAATCTTCATGTTCAAGGGCACTGTTATAGATCGGGTTTGTTTATTGTCAGTTTATGTTTTTGTTCTAATTCTTGCCCTTAAGTCTACTTATAATAAGGTGTCATGATTATGATTGGGGAACTTTTGAGAAAATTCAAATCAATTCGTCAACCTTTTTTTCTCCCTAAATCTCTTGATTTCAAATGAAACCTAATTACAGACTATGATGGTCTATTTGTTTAGTCATGTGTCATTATTAACCGTATTGGGTCCATTATAAAGCCAAACAAATTTGTAAAATAATTTGTAGTACCGTTGAACCAAAGTGTTATACATGACAAACACTTGTGTCCCCAAATGCGGTACTCGAGTTCAAATATTCTAACTCGTGAATGTATGATATTCTAATCATGATCTACTAGAATTTCTATGTTTTCAGATCTACATGATACACACTTGGGAATGTTCTAGTAGCCCTATCAAAATATTTTAAATCGTAAATAGTGACGTTTCCTATACCGAGTCTTATGAGTTGCCTCAAGTCCAGTATACAATATCATCGCCAGTAGTTTAAACGCATCAACTATTCCTGAAATCTAAAATCCAAGAAACTTGAAACACCTCCGAACTTGAGAAGTAGAAACAAAGTATATTATCAATCCTTTTGATATTCTACAATGCTATCACAACCTCAATTTTTATATTTTACTTTAGCTTCTTTTAACTCTTAAAGGCCGCATACTTTGTTCTCTTTAATATTCTCACATAGACAATTCTTGAATTTATTCTTTGTAGTTTCTTGCACATCCTCTCTGTGACCCCTATTGTTTGAATGGTGGCAATCAAATTTCAAAAATCTTTGAAGGAGGTTTCCTCTACCTCTTGCCACAGTTTATCTTTCAGGTTGAAACCATATTATTCATAATTTGATGATATAATATGTTATAAGTTGAAGTCCTTGAATTATAAATTGATGGTGGTGATGATCCAATAGATGAGAGAATAAGAGTAGCAATAACATTTTCCAACCAATAGTATCTCACTCCTATAAAGTAAGGTAGGTAGTGAGAAGATGCTCATATTACGACGGTAAAGAAGTTAATGAATTGAAGCACTAGGCATCTTCGATATTTCTCGTCTGAATGATTAACTCAAAACATTCTCTAATGGTTTAACAACTTTATGTGATTATTTAGAGTTTGAAAAAATGTTCCTTCATGAGTAATCCAAGTATTTGGAAACAGAAACTCTTCAAAAAAAAAAGAGAGGCTAAATTGTAATTTGATACCCTCAACTTTCACTATTTTTCAACTTGATACCCTCAACTTTTATATGTACCAACTTAATACCCTATCTCAACTTATATTTCTAACTTGATACCCAATTTTTCTTTTATTTCTAAACTACCCTCCCCTACCGGCTGCTACTTCCCCTACCCACCACGGCGGCCACCTCCCCTCCGTCGACCACCCCCTTACCCGCCTCCGGCCCCGACAACCCACCCTACCCCGCCCCCGAGCCCGCGCTCCCACTTGCGTGCACCCCCGTGCGCTGCCCCGAGTGCCGTCGCGCGCTGTCCAGCGCGTCCCCGCACTGCCTCGTGCGCCCCCGCTCCTGCTGTCCAGCTCGCCGCACCCCTGGAATCTGGATGTCTCCGTGCCGTCCGCTCGTGTGCGCCCGCCCGCTGCCACCCGCAACCGGAGAGTGGGGGGAGGGGGGTTGGGGAGAAGGGGCAATTTGGTCCCATTTTTTTTCCTAGGGTATCAAGTTGATACATATAAAAGTTGAGGGTATCAAGTTGAAAAACAGTGATAGTTGAGGGCATCAAGTTGCAATTTAGCCAAAAAAAAAATTCATTAATTTCTCGTCGAATTGTGACAGAAAAATTGTAAATAGATTCATCTGCAAAGCATAATCAAATTGTGCTTACTTTTCTGTAGAAACTTTTATCCAATCTTGATGCATAGTAGATTGTTGACAGAATTGCTTGAGCACGCTGAACGATCCCTAAGATGACAAGCTTTGAATCCACTGGTATGTCGGAATCTACTGGCAATTTTGGATACACGAACAAGTGTAATCCATTATTTTGAGAGAAAAAAGCTAAAAAAACATTAACACCAAAAAGTTGATTACGAACTTCAAACTATTGCCTATTTATAGGGCTTACAGGAGATCCAATTCTGCATGAAATAGGATTCATCTTTAACGTTTCATTCAGTTAGCCGACTAATATAAATAGAAGCTTAGATAATCTTGTCGCCTGGACTAATACATCCTCCTTATTTCTCTCACAAATCCCCTTGTTTCACTCTTGGATGTTACAACGATGTTTCAATATGTTTTATCTTATTTAGACCCTAAATTTTGGTAATACTTGACCATGGCCATCATTATTATGAGTGTAGTTATTGGTTGGGAGTGATAGAGAATCGTAAATATGGATAAGCATGTGTCATATTGCAATATTGCAATAAAGGGATATTGCAACTTATAAACCAAGTTTAAATTAAAAGGGATACATAGAATATATGTATATATGTGTTGTGTATATATTACCGTGTCCATGCCGTACTCGCATCCCAGAATTTCTAAAGATGCCTTATTTCGAATCCATGTCACGTATGGCTGTATCTGGATTCTGGATCCTTGTTTCAACCAAGGTTGCCGTAGAGAACAAATTTTAGCATTAATTTTCACCTCCAGCTTTAAACCTGCTTCTTTGTACCCACTTGATGACATCCATGTACTCTTGTCCAAAGTCTTGATAAATATTTGTTTCGGGAAAGTAGTATCCTAGTTGTATGAAAAATGAAACAGGAAGAACACATTTCTTTCACTGATAATGATTTGTTGCAATCAACCATCTCATCTTCAGGTCTACAAATACAAATACATCCTCAAGAAACCTCACCAAACGTAAAGCAATTTCTTTCCATAGTCTCACCAAAATCTCACAATAGCCTTGAGGAAAAAACACTAGCAAAATTTTGAGACATTATAAATAGTCATGGGATCTTATGCCCCAAGAAGTTCATCTCAACCATCCAATATTGCTTAACCAAGCATCTAAATGAATCATCGAAAGATGCATCCAGACCTCCCTAATTATCCTAGATTAATCTCTGCTCTAATTGCACTCCTGCCCGAAAGTGGCTGGACGGTTTGTGTTCTCAACCAAGATCTGGCGTCTTCCAGACATGGCCTAGACTGTCAGCAATTGTCAAACTTGATAGGAAACAACAAAGTTCTTCATTTAAATCACTCCAAACATTCAGAAAACCTAATATAGATTAGAGTTCTGATAATTTTACACGAAAGGTTAATGAATGTTTTTAACTTTTCTGACTGCATCTGGTCTAAAACTTTGGTGAGTATGTAAGGTACCGACCATGTCTGTATCTTGTTTACACTCGAACTATAGCTGGTTAGACCTGATTGGTTTTCTATCTTATCTTTCACCAGCAAGAATGTGAGGACCTGGCGCGGAAGGTGACTGAACTGAACAGTGAGAACAGTGCGCTCAAGGTTGAACTTGAACAGCTTAATAAAGTTTGCAAAGATCTCGAGAAGGAAAATATATCAATCATGGTGAGCTGTTTTTCTCCTATTACTTTTCTTTAGAATTAGAGAATCTCTCTCTCTCCCCATTTTTATTTATATATATGTGTGTGTCCTTTTGGTTACAAGCTAGAATTTTGTTAATTCTTATTATTGTTCTTGAGATGTCGTCAGTTTGTGTTTCCCAGTGTAAAGTTTTTACCCATAGCATTGCGAATTGCAGTCCTCAAATCTGTTGATGTGGTACATAACTGAAATGTGATACATTTCTGTACGTCTTTAATATAAGATGCTTAGTATACTAGTATAGCACTGTGTCTCTCTCTTTCAATTAGTAAAAGTTAACATGTATCACTTGTGGTCTATGTTGCACTGACACGGATTCAACAGAACATGTTTCAGATACGGCAACACGGATTCGGCACCTATTTTTGTGTCGTAGTGTATTTAGGACTGTCCGTGCGTTCCGATACGTATCCGGCACTACACGGACACAATATGACTTTTGGAGTGTCTGCGCTTCTTAGGTTGTGATGTATGATCCCTGTCACTGTTGTTTCTGCCTCCACTTTGTTGAGTAGCTCACAACTTAAATATAAAACAGTTCTCTCTGTCTTAATATACCAAGGTGCTGATAATTGAAAATAGCTCATAACTGAATATAAGACAGTTGTGTGCATCTTTGATACGCGGATAATTGAAAGACCGTTGTATTGTGCTTCTCTAATATGAAAGACATGAAACGTTGGCGATTTGCATGTCAAAGAATCAATGAACTTAAGTCCCACATTAGCAAAGTTTACATGTATCACATTGGTGTATGACCCCTATCAGATTTTTTTTTTTTTCTAGCTTCACTTTGTCAGGCAGATTGAAGGCTAACTCTCCTATTAACTGTGTCAGTCCTTTCTTATGTGAAGAAATTTTTACTGCATTACAGAGAATGATGGTATCAATATTACCTGATTTCTTGAAACAGGGAGAGCTGAGTCGTATCTCTAAGGCAGGCATAACTGAAGTTGAAGCGATCGACTGTAACTCTGTGAGTAAAGCATCATCCGTTGGCGGTGAAGGCAGTGGGCATGCTCCTCAAAACCCAGTTGGCTAGAATGAAGTACAGCTCCAGCAGCAATTTGAGTCGGTTTCCAGGTGAATTTTGAACTTGGTACTCAGTCATTTGCGGACACTGAAGGTATTAACTTGCTCTCCCCGCGAAGTGGGCCTGCAAAGTTGCTCCCACATACATAGTTCTGTATTATATATATATATATATAACATATATGTATCTCACTGAAGTTGAAATCCTTAGGTCGTATGCGAGTCATGCTGGGAAGACTTTGCACTAATCTTTTTGTTATAGTTGCGAGAGTTTTGGTACTGATCTCATCTTGAAGAGAAACATAGCCCCTCTAACATATCTGTTTTGATATTAACGAATAATTTGTACCTTATATTCGTGCTTACCGTGTTTTCTTGCGTTCTTGTTCTTGTTCTTGTTCATGTTGTGCCTATGTTGATGCGATTGTGTTGGTTTAGATCGATTTACTGTGCTCATAAAATTTTGATGGTTTGGTTTGAGATGATAGTGACCATGTCTGTTCTGTTACTCTGATAGACGACTGGACTGGACTGGACTCGGTTCGGTGAAATATATTGTAAATGTTAGGTTTTACGAAGTTGGGTTCCTATCCTCTAAGCATTAAGAGGGATGGGTTCTAGCAAAATGCGGGCTGCTTGTCACGCACAAAAGTTTGCGTCCCACCGAGACGGATTTGCATAACTCTTCACGGACCGGGGTTATGCGGGAAACTTCCAGAACATTCTAGAAGATGGCGGAAGTCTCTAGAAGATAGTGGATTTCTTCGGAAGGTCCAAGATCGTTCTAGGTGGTCCAAGATCCTTCTGGATGGTCCGAGAAGTTTTCTTTTTATGTTCTTAGGGAATAATACTGGAATATGTCATTCCAGTTATGGTAGAAAGAATAATATCTGGAATATTCTTTCAAGAAGTTTCCTTGTAAAGCTCTATGAGCCATTATAAATAAGGGGGAGGCCTCATTTGTTCCTCACCACCCAAAGTTGTTGTCTTTTCTAGTATAGTGAAGTTTTAATCTTCCACTCTCTCTTTTTCTCCACAATATTCTCAATATCGTCCTAGCGATCTAGCTAAGTATTGGGAGAAGGCTTGTACGACTCTTCGAGGAGGAAGATAGTGCGCTGCACGGGTCAAAGTGTGGCCTAAAACACTAAGGCCTCGTTTGGTTCACGGAAAGGAAATCAATTCCCATGTATTTTCCATGGGGATGGGAAAGGGAAAGTAGAATTCCTATCAAATTTTCTTTCCTATGTTTGGTTGGTGTAGGAAAGGAAAGAAAAAATATATCATTGTTCCAACAATATCCAATGCCAACATAATTATAATGAAGAGTTAATTGGTAAAATAGGTAATAAAGCAAGGCTACTTTTGTCATAATGTTTGTAATTAATGTTGGGAAAGGAGGAGGGAAAATGAATCCCATGGGTCATGAGAGGAACCATTTTTCCTCCTATTTTCCCATGTTAGGAAAGTGTTTCCCAAATTTGTGGTTACCAAACAAAGGAAAGGAACAAGTTTCCTTTCCGGATTCCTTGAATCCGTGAACCAAACGAAGCCTAAGTTCGTGACATGCTTCTCACAAACTTGGTCAGTTTGTTTTGGGAGCAGGCAAACTCACTACTACGGAACTCCGTGAGATTGCAAAAGGACTCAGGTTTTTCGGCTGTTCGTTCGCCGAAAATCGAACGAAGAAGCTCGAACAAAGAGTGTTCAAGCTTGGTTTGACCTAACTATCGAAGGAGTTTGATTCGAGCCGAGCTTAGATCGAACCGAACACGAGCCGAATGCGAACGGTTTGAATCGTTTTACAGCCCTAGTAGTGAGTATTTATAGGACATGTTGTATAGACTATCACACTGTCTCTCAAGTTTTTAAGACTTTTTTTATTGAATTATTTGTGCTCTTTACATCATAAATTTACCATCATATAAAGAACAAAAAAATGAGTAAAATTTCTAAGACAAAATTTATTTCTATCTATTAAAAAAGGCATAATATATACTAGAAAAGTCCTAATATGAGAAAACCGAGCCGAGCTCGAGCCTGTTTGCGAACAAAATCGAGTCGAACAACCTATGGTCGAACTCGGTATCGATTAGTCCACGAACGAGCTTAAACCGAACTTCGACCGAGCCGAACGTGAACAGTTTGAATCATTTTACAGCCCTAGTGGTGAGAATGCGGAGAAGGCTTCCAACTGGAGCCCTGAAGGGTTAGGGAGAAGGGTTTGATTCTCCGAGGATAGGAGGGCTCTGTAGATGGTGATACTCGAACACCCTTCGGTCGGAGGGTTTTTGATGCACTACGGGTGGAACTCGTGCTTGGAAGGAGCGAGCGCTGGCGAGGATTGCGGTGGAGGAAGGCGGCTCTTCGTACCAACTGGTGCTTCGATCATTCAAGGGTGGTGTCAGGATTAACAAGGCTGTCAAATTTTACATTCCTAGTAGTTGCCAGTGTTGCGTGATCATTTTAGGCCTGTTCCAAATGGAATGATGATCACTGCATTTCGATAGATTTGAAATTTACTTCAATCTTAACCGGCTTTTAATCTTTCTCGATTTTGTACCAGACTGCTCAAATCATTGTAGGAAGAGAAATGTTAAGGGCACTACTACGGAGACTTAACACAGTTTTTTGGTAGTTCTAGGAATGTTAAAATTCTGACAGTCCTGTGCATATCAGGACTGTAAAAAAATTTGATAATCTATATAAAATTAGGTATGTCAAAATTTTGGCAGTCCTAAAATTCTGTCGAGTGTGTCGCGGTTATAAAACGACACCGGACTGGGGAGCCACGCCCTTCTCCTTGAGCATGCCAGTGTATCCGGGCTCCGGACCGTAGAACGTGTTCATGTGTGCAGCGAGTGATCTTTAAGAACTCAACGATCTGGTCAGCCTTCGCAAAAGGCGCGCCCGTGGGCAGAGTTTTGAGCGTCTGTGGGGGATCCCGGGCACGACGAAGGACTCTTCCTCGTCGGCCACGCTCTCGTGGGGCTTGAACCTGGAGATTTGCATCAGATGGGAGCGACATTGCCGAAAAAAGACGTGGAGATTCATAGGGACTCATTACAGCTAAGTAGTTAGGAATTTGGTGCACAACTGATCATCGTTTGCAGTGAAGAATTAGCTGCAGTTGGAGTTGATGGACACGAACACGATACAAACACGACGGTAGGAACAGTTTATGGAGATTTGGCATATTCACTAGCAAAACCTGTATTCTAATAGGAGAGGAGAGGACTGAATGACAATGATAGCATTAGCTCAGTAAATACTCCAGGTAAGGAACCAAATCCTCATTCCTCATAAATGTTACAGAAGAATTGCACAGCTACAGAAAAAATATCGAAAATCGCAATCAGGAACTGACATGCAATTTGTCTAATTTAAATGGATTTCTAATACCAATTTGACAAAACTTGAAATGCCAATTTCCTCTAAAGAAATACATGTATAAGTTGCAACTAGTAAGTCCTACACCTGTTACTGACCAAGTCTAGATGAACAAGATTAACATACAACTACTACTGCAAGTATGTAGCAATTTTCATGTTAGTTCACTATTGAATACTCAGCTTCTCTCCTTTTCAAGGCTCAGGGTCAGTAAAATATACAGGGCTATCAATCTCCTCCATGTTTGCAGAAGCAAAAGAGTCTATGGAGTGGCTGGCTGATGATGGGCTACAAGGGGACTCATCTGAATCGGAGGCATCGTCGTCGTCTTGAATAATTATGTGCTCGTCGTCATTAATAAGTATGTGCTCGTGGGGTTCGATCTCTGAGGATTCCGACCCCGAAGTTCCCAACAGAAGCTTGTTGATCGCAATCTTAGCAGTATCGACAAACCATTCGTCTTCCGGTAAAGCACTGATGTATAGAGGTTTACGCGAGAGTCAGCGCAAGAAATTTCCAAGACGGAAGAACGAGTGATGTCCTAATGGTGAATGGAACGCTTACCTTTGAGGGTCTATACCTCTGGCAGAGAAGGTTCTGATAGCACGTGTTATAATCGCCGACACGAGTTGGTGCACATTTCTGGACGAGTATCCCCCACAAACGGCAATCTCAACAATGAAGCGCATGTCAAGAATCAACTGTGAAATAAAAATAAGACAAAGGACAAGAATTTATCAGAAATCAATTTGAAAAATTCTTAAGCTATGGCAAGCAAATGTACTAGAGGCCCTCAGTGAGAGATTTAAGGTTGATAATAGAACAGCTTAAAGCAGTGCTTCCATAATAACTATATATAAACAAACAATGTTCTAAATGACGGTTAAGGCGGCCGCCTAGGCGGTATGCGGTCTCTCTCCGCACCGCTTTTCGGTAGGCGGTGGAGTAGGCGGCCAACGGAGGTGGCGGCATAGGCGGAGGGGAGGCAGCGCAGGCGGGCGCCTAGGCGGAACGAACAATACCTAACAAGATGTTTTGGCCAAAAAGTTTTGCAAACATTATGGACATATGGCTCACTTTTACAAAACTAAAACTTCATAAATCTTCATTCTACAACTCAGTTATGCTTGGAACACACTTAAAATATGCATATTATGCAACAAACAGTGGTAAAATAGTATATAAAAAAATGTCAAAAGTATAACGACCGCCTAGGCGGTAGGCGGACTCTCTCCGCCGCGCACCCACCTACCCCCATTTATAACCTTATAATCAAAAGAAAGAAGAGATACTATCAGATGATATCAAGAGGACATGCCTGTTGCAACCCACAGGGCTGGAGTTGAACAGAATCGTCTTCAAACACGTCCCAAAACTCCTGCTCCTCCGAAAGCCACATTATTACGGTCTCCGTTAGCCTGGAAAGCAAAATTTTCTGCATCTTTTCTTTCCCAAGCAAAACGTCGCCAGCAATACTAGCTACTTGCTGCAACCTGGCAAATAATGCCTACAGCATAAGAAACAGAAAGGCCCAGGTTAATAATTTGTTTGATATAATGTTAAAATGATTTCATGTAAGGAATTATACTCTCTTTGGCAGGTGCATTATTAAGCTACATTATTAAGAGTGATTATGGATATCAGAGTTGTCACTTGTCAGGACGACTACAATTTATCATTCCCTCCAAGGACTTCAAAAGTAACATCTCTAATCGTAACGAAGTACCCACGGGCAAGGATTAAACCATTTCTCAAGAACTATCAGGGAAACAATTGAAGAAAAAGTGGATTGTATATATTTCATCAAATTTACCAAGAAAAGTTAATAAGTCAGATAAAGTTGACAAACCAGCAGAATGCCCAAAATTGTATAATAGAGAAGCACTCAAGAACTATCAGGGAAACAATTGAAGAAAATGTGGAATTGTATATATTTCATCAAATTTACCAAGAAAAAAGTTAAATAAGTTGGATAAAGTTGACAAACCAGCAGAATGCCCAAAATTGTATAATAGAGAAGCAATAAGACAGCTGAGGGAAATGGAACCACCTGAAATGGCAATGAAGGTAGCGGGTCAGAATCCCAAAAAAGGTCATCACCTTTGCCCTCCAGATACATCCGAGCATCTAATCTTGCTTTTCCTTCACGCGTGTAAATGAATGTTAAGACATACTGTCTGCAGAAAGAATCTCTCAGTTTATCCAAGGAATGTTGGAGATGACGCCTCCACTCTTTGTAGTCGACACCTCCTACGCTCTCAGAGTACCCACCAACCTCGTCCTTGTTTTCACTTTGCGGGGCAAAAATTTTGGTTACAGCTATTGGTAAGAGTTCATCTGCTACAGTAAATGCAGTTCCTAGAAGAGCAAGTTGTTGAGCATCAGTTTCAGCCCTTAACTCTATAGATTCTTTCTGCTCCATGAGATTGTCATCTTCGGATGGGCCAGGCAGGGCTTTAATTAATTTTTCTACATATTTATCAAATAGTTGTAGGAGTCTGTTTAAGATTATCCCCCCAAAATGTAAAACGACCATTGCCGTTATGGGCTCCAATATGTCCTGCAATAGGTTAGGAAAAAATAGTCACGTAAAAAATCCACCTTGTTCTATTAATGCCCCAAGTAATTAATCATAAATAAACCATAAAGAGTAAAATTCAGATAGGGTCATCGCAAATATTCTCAAAAGGCATTTAAAGTTATTAGTTCAAATCCATCTATTCTATAAATCATTCAGACCTTTGTCACTTAACATGACAGAATAGACAAAAAGCAATTCAGAGGACTGCAAGTAGCAATAGTTTTGGCAATAATCTTGAGTCATCCACATCCTAAACATGAAAATAGCTAGTGAGTCAACTCCAGGATAATCCATGACATAATAAGGATTTTATTCGTCTGTTTTGTAAAAAAATCAGCAAATTTGATCTGTTCAGAACTAGACAGCCACCATGGTCCAAATTGGATCCAAACATATGAAAAATGTCACTTGAAGAAAGACTTGACAGAGAGCACCTTATGAATGAAGCTTCCAAGGAGCAAGTAACTGAAGGACAATATTGTTCCTTGAAATATAGCTAAGCACTAAGTCAGTAGGTTGTTTCGATGATCTTCACGATTTTATTAACTTAATCTTCTGAGCTGTATCAAATTTATCACATGGCCAAAAATATGTTTCTTCGAAAATAAATAACCCATTATGCCAAGGTACAAGCACCTCATCATATTATGCTAATTACTTACTGCTATAAACCATGTTGACCATGGTTTCCAGCAGAACTAAAGGAATTTTGGTGAATAATTATGACCAATCACCCTTTTAGATGCCATTTGAAAATTCTAATATTTTGCCCTCCTCACTTCCCTTTCCTACAGAGGCTCCTTGAGCTCAGCAATAGTTAGGGCTTTCACAAAATGGGATGGGCCAAATAACATACAAGGAGAGAGAGAGAGAGAGAGAGAGAGAGAGAGAGAGATTCTCATAACTTGCCTCTCTCTCTCTCTCTCTCTCTCTCTCTCTCTCTCTCTTTGTATGTGTTGTATTCTCAAACTAGGCAGTCGTAACTTCACATCCCTGGCACCGACACTCCTCCTTGCCTTATTCCCCAACCCATCTTTATTGGCCGACATTGTCGAATCGGCCAAGACTGATACTCCAATCTGTTTTCGGATAGGTAACCTTCCAATTCGTAATGGGCCAAACATATCGATTTTTGCAGATAATAAAATCTTGGATAAGATGGTATTACTTATTATTTTCCTGTATTGTACACGGTATGATGATATTTGCAGGTTGTTCACTAGCCGTGTTAAAATCCTTTCATTTCTAACTAACTTTTGTTTGACAGATCTGTAAGAAGCATGCATGTTTTATTTACTTCAAAGTAGAAGAGCATCACGTCTCAAATGTTTGGAATTGGTGTATGTAATTCCTAAGAAAGTGTCAAACATATCAATTATGCCTTCTCAACAAAAAACATGTCAAATATGTTCTGTTTTAGCCATCTTCAGATAGTATAAAAGATGTAGGAACTAGGAATATGCTTAAGCCATATCAGTGAACCATCTGCATGGGGCCTTACAAGGAGGAAGAACATTTTGAACTAAATCTACAAGTGACAAACAAAAACAGCAAAAACTCAAGGCAACAACTACATAAGAAAATTGGAAACTTATATTCATCTTCATGATCATAGACATAATTATTCTCATTATCATGTGAGAAGCAAGATCACCTAGAGAACATACCTACTTTAATATGTGTTATGCCAAAACCCAATCCTGAATGTCCAAGTTTTGAAAAATAAAAATTAAGTGCTTTACTCATATATAGTTGGCAGACAGTAGGATGCTAGAGAAAGGAATAAGTTACCATAACAATGGACATAAACATCTGTCCACTGCTTGTGAAAATTGAAGGTTCATCCAGAGTATGTGGTGAGCCTGGTTGAGGGGACAGGAGTACTATGTCAACGTTTCTTGCCAAGTCAGAAACCCTTCTTCTTGCTCGTCTGAAGTTCAACTCAAGAACCTCTTCAATATGAGGACGTAAGAGCACCATAAGTAACTTAGAGAATTTCAACCCTTGAGATTCCAAAAATGAGCAGTGACTAATACTAGCTTGAATACATATGCTGGCAGAACGAAGAGCGGAACCAGTCTCAGGAGGAGGTGAATTTTCTTTCACAAGATGAACAAAGGACTCTATTTCATACTCAGCCCACTGGAAAATACGATTTGTATATGTCGGCGCTTCTCCAAAAATTAAACCAGATTCTTTAGTTGCCGCTGAGATTGTTGAGAAAACAAGCTGCGAGAGGCTTGCAGCGTATGTTTCAGAATATATTGAACATGAAGGAAGAAAAGACTCGATGTTTTTATGAAGACGGGCGCTGAAAGCTTTCAGCAATAATTGGTGGGCCAAAGAACCTTTACCCAGTTTAAGTAAACCACACAAAACCTTCTTTAGCTCCGCCATGCAAACTGATGGTTGCTCAGAAATCCGAACAAGCTGATCCACAAGAATCTCCTTTCTTTTTAGAAATTCTACCTTATACATAGAAGGCTCAGTTGATGAAATGTCCCCAGGGTCATTCAACTCAGTGGAGCACCTCTCTTCTGCATCTATAGCTAATAATGCTTCTTCTACTTTGTGTTCTGCCAACAATATATCTAGTGTTTCCAAAAATGTTCCCTTCTTGTCCTCAGCTTCACCATGCAAGAGCTCATCAATTTCTGAAAGTTCAAGATCTTGCTCAGCATCAGGTTCCTCGGTATTAGATTTGTTCCATACTTCTAACTCCTGACAAACCCCACTCATCAGATCCTGTACAAGGATTCCTTGAGCTGATACATGCTTCTGGAGTTCAATTAATTCCTGCTCCATTTCAACTACCTCTTCAGATATTCTGCAGTCAATTAATAAGTGATGGTCACAGAAATAAATACATCAGCATTTTTTGTTATAGCTACTCAAGTGCTAGATTCTTTTAAAAAAGGTTCTGGAAGCTTGAACAAGTAATTGGATTAGCAAAATATTAAATGCCATCATCATCATCCAGGCCTTCTCCCATTAGAATGGGTCGGCTATGGAGTATTAAAAAATCTCCATAAACGGTTGTTCAAAGTTTTTACGACCGGCTAACAACCTGACATCAACCCTCTATGTTGGTGACAAATTCCTAGCCAAGGTGAGCATGAACGGGCACGCCATAAAACCTAGAAAACCAGGTAGGTAAGCATACCTTTTCAATATGTGGCTTATGCTCATACAACCAAGGAGCACCTGTCACAGACAATGGGATGAACAGTAGAATAGGATGCCTCAATTAGGCTGCCGACCACGGGTATATATACACGAGTGATCAGAGGAGGGGATTCTCCTAACCACTGTGGGACTAAACTAGTATCTCTATCTCTAACAGCACCTTCCAATTCCCCAAGACTATAAAGAGTCAAGATAAAGAGGTAAAATGATACAATTTTCTATAGGAAAGCAATATTAAATGGTAGAGTAACTTGCTAATCATGGCTGTTTATATGTAGATCAAAAGAAAATTTATAAACTGAGAAAGAAAGGTATCCAAATGCTTATTTTTTTAAAATCTCAACGAGAACGACTACACAAACTCAAATAGGAACTTCCAATATGGTGATGACACGTGGACGGATTTTTCTATTTAGGTCCTTGACTTTTTCTGTTTGGGCCCTTAAAAAATCAAGGGATGAGATGCATGTAATCTAACGGCTCTCGATGGAGGAGTTTTAAAATTGGGAACTCACGAGTTCCTCTAGGATTTTTGAATCTCAACAGTTTTGTTATGATTCCAAGATAGGCTCTATAACATGTTCCCCTCAGATGTTATACAGTTGTAGACCTATGTTGTTAATCTCGTACGATACACCGTACACGATACGTCTTTGTACAATACGATACAAAAATATGAACCGTATAGATGTATCGGATGGAGAGAAAAAAAATCGTACAATATGTTTTTGTATAGTCCAAGACGATGCGATATGTCTGAAGCGATACACCGATACGAAACGTTTTTATTTATTTTTATTTTTACTTTTTCTGTTTTCCTCACCTATTTATTGAGCTTTCTTCTCCATTGTTTTTGGATTTTTTCTTTTCTTTTCTTTTGGGTGTTTCATTGATTACTATTTTTATTAAGGACCTAATGGTAATGGATAAATTTATGGTTGTAAGCAACTTATGGTGGTTGTCTAACTTGTGTTTTAGTTTTACTTTTAGTTGTCGACTTTATAATGATGGACACTTAGATGCGTAGTGATACTACTTATTGTTGTTGTTTAACGTGTTCAACTTATCCATATATGTTATATTAATTTTCCTATGTAATTGCTGATGGGATAATGTATCTTACGGTACACGATATGATAATAAAGCAAACCGATACATGATATGTATCGCGTAAGTATGACAACCTAGTTATAGACCATGAGAAGTGAAAATTATTGTTACTTAAACTGGCTCTATATCCTGTTGCAAAATAGTTTCCTTTCTTCTTTTGCCAGCTAAATCAGGCTAAGTCGGTGAAGATATCTCAGTTAACAAACTATGTCCTGTCTGTGAATGCAAATTTTCAGAATGGCTGGGGACCATTGGATAGTTAAGATCAAAAAAATCTACGGCAATAAAGCTTTCTAGAACTGAAGGATTCAAATAAATGAACACTATTTCCCAGTATTACTTTCAATTTTTCATGTTGACTAGATACATTTGAATGTTAAAGAGTTGGAAGAAATGAGACATGAAAGAAATAGATACAAATTAGCATTATTTAGGATGTGTTTGCTTGCTAAGAAAGTGAGGGAAGGGAAAGGAAAGGAGAACTTGATACTCTATGTAATGGGATCTCATTTTCCATATGAAACATTTTCATTTTCCTTTATTTTTCCCTCACTTTCTACCAAACCAAACACAAAACTTAACGAGAACGGAGAAACTTTTGGAATTTATATGATCACCAATCATAACTATAAGCCTTTTACACATCAAAATTTCTAAAACATTTTTTTTATAGATATGTCATTTGAATCACTAAGCCAAAACAAGAGGGGTTGCATCAATATACTGGAAGCTCTTAACCAAAAACAGAAAGACAATGAAAGATGCAACAAGTAACATAAAAATAGATTATGGCATGTTTAACAACTGAATCCTCTCTAACAACAGGCAGTGCAATACTTGTTCCACATTTGTGCGGTTCGTGATACTTGACTGAATAAAGTCACATGACATAATATGATGTATCGCAGACATTCTTCAATCATCCTGACAAAAAGTTCTGACAGGTATCTTGAGTTGTCTTCGACATTACGAAAATAATATTGTACTCGACTGAATAGTCATATGATGATAATATGATGTATGCCTACATTCTTCAATCCTCCTGACTAGAAGTTCTGGCAGGTATCTCGAGTTGTCTTTGATGGTATGAAAATAATTTTGCCACATATAATTGTTGTATAACTTCTTGCCACCGGATCCGTGATCCGACGGCATCTATGAAAGCCAAAGGGGAAAGTAAAGATAAAAACTCACACCAATTATTAATTTAGATGTAACCCCCTATTCTCTAGTGTTAGATGTTGTATGCAAGAGCTACAATATTATGGAGCATACTACTTAACGAACAAAAGGAGGACTAATCTATATTACCTGAGGAAGGCAAGGTACTTGGATTGCATATTCCCTGATAAATTTTCCACTGCATCCTTTAAATCAAGAAGCTCGGAACAAAGCCTTCGTATTCCCTGTATAAAGGAAAATGTAAATGTTGAAGCTGCAGAATCTTTTTGAGATGAAAAAGTTTGGCCAAATACTTGACTGAAATGTTGAGAAAATGAAATTTTGGGATTCCAGAGATATGGGTTATGCAAATGGAACTAAACTACGAAAACAACAACAAAAAATACTACGCCTGTGGAATTTATGGTGTTAATTCTTTGAAATGAAACATAGAGAGCCTATAGTGAAGGTTCCATATGACCTCTCTATGGAAAATTAAATAAGTTCTTGTTTTTAGAACACGGCCCTGGAGGCTTACGTTTTGGGAGATGGAAGACTGCATATGGGGCAGGAAAAACCAAGGAAACTCGACGAAAGAAGAAATATATCCATACAAAGTGGTGAAGGGAACTCCTGGGAAGGAAGAATGAGCGTCACTTTATTATTAAGACTCATGTTACGTATATTATTGCGTAATGAGCCTCAATTATGTGCCCCTGCATATTTTTTGTTTAAATCCCCTATTTTACAACTATGGAGATTTGAATCCAAGATCATTGGTTTATGCATCCATGTATTAACCACTTAAGCCAAAAGTTTAGCATTAAGCCATCATTTACCATTTTCCTCATCATAAGTATCCTCGAACAAGCCCCTTGGACCTCACCTTACTTTTGGGTAAGTACCCTGCATGTTTTTTTTGGCTGAAATCCCCTATTTTGCCACTATGGAGATTTGAATCCAAGATCATTGATTTTAAACCACTTAAGCCAACACTTGAGCATTATTCTCAGTATAAGTATCCTCGAACAAGCCGCTTGGACCTCACCTTACTTTGGGAAGGAGTCTGGATTCTTGTATCGGAATAAGATATTGGCATTGCAGGAAAAAATGATAGGGTAGCATGCATATACCTTGTTTGGGAGGAGAGATGAACATATAATTCTTTTAAGAGTAGATCAAATATTAGCCAAGTTTGTTTTCATCTTTCGTACTATGAACAGTAGAAAGGAATGATCCGTTAGGCCTCCAACCGGGGGTATATATACAAGGGTTATCAGAAGAGGAATTGCCTCCTAAACAATGTGAGACTAAAGTCTTGTGCATTTCTAACAAAATAGGCTAGTATGCAAAGATTGAAAAGTGATATCATAAGAGAGCTTGACCACATAATATAGGTTGATGATATTACTTTCTAGACCTTAGTATCAAAAGGCTACAAGGAAAGACTTGGTTAAAGAAGAGATTAGAACTATTCGGTAGAACCTGAAAGGAGAAAATCAATACTCTTTAAAGCTCTCTTTAGGAGGTATCGTATGAGTTCTTCCAGGTTAGTATCCTCTGCCTCCCCTTCTCGGGCTAATTGGGCAGAATCCAGCAAGCTTTGAAGTTAATATTGTTGCTCTCCGCACCCTTATCCTTCTACAGTTCTACCTATACCTCCTCCTGTACCTCTCGGGCTCCTTGCAGCTTTGCGACCCCTAACTTTGAGGTCAGTGCTTCTCCAACCAATACTCATGTTAGGAGTAATAGGAACTTAGTTAAAAGGAGTCGTTACACCTTGAGATAGACCTAAAAAAATATTGAGGTGAGCCTATGAAAAAGCATGTGGCTTCCCAATGTTAGAGAAAACAGGGAGGGGAAAAAGGATTCATGTAGGGGATCCAAAGGCTTTTTTGTCGTTGGTGTATTTACAACAAGAAAGTATTGACACCACAACAAGAAAAGCTAACTTGTTAAAACAACAACTTCCGGAGTATAGATCCTTTTACAGGATTCACTCTAGTAAGGTTTAAGCAAGACATAGCCCTTAAGATTCAAAGCAGAGGCTGCAGTTTTCTTATGAAATTACACGCCTACCAAACAAGAAAAACTACTGGACTGAAGAAGATTCCAAATTTCAAAAAGGCTAACACCACATGTTCATGATAGAATATCGACAATTGATAAATATGTCAAACTAACAAAAGTCTTGTAGAGAAGATGTCTCCTACATAAGAGATACTCTACAAATTTGACCCCAAAACCATAAACCATAGTCTTCAGAGTTTGGGATTTCAATTTGAAACGAGGTATGATTCCACTTCTAAAATGATATGACTAAACAGACTCTACTTTTTAACTCTATTACTTATAAGCTAACTTCATAGCTCCCAAATCCAAGAAACTCGATCTCACTTCTTCTCAATCTACTTCTTCTCAATCTATTTCTTTATACTAGTAGCTATAGATGAGATGGGTACTGGACCATGTGTTGGTCGGACCATCCTCAACCCTTGTGGATTTACCTTCTCAAAATCAGGCCCTTGGTACCCTCTTTGGAAAATTTTGTATGAGCCCGAAATAACACGCCTAGAAGCTTCCTCCAAAGGAGATCATGGGGTGTCCATTTTACCTATCCACTCCTCCTAACGTAATGGTCGAGGATTTGAGAAGGCCAGGCATGCTCGTTAGTCGCGGTCGTGGGTGGTGTCTTTCCGGATTTGCATCTCCTGATAACGGCTCCATAGGTGAAATAGCTAACTACTTCCCAACCTTTCATAAAGAAAGAGAGATTCCAATTATCAGGTACACACTCTTGTTTGCAAAGGCCAGGCATGCTCATTGTCATTGGAGGTGGTCGGAGGCGGTGCAGGCAGAGGTGGAGCTTAATGATACCCCCCGAAAAAAAAAATTCTTATAAAAATTCAATTTTTAGATATTAACACCTTCAAAATGCAATATGGTCCCTCAAAAAATGTAATTTACCCCCCTCTAAAAATATAAGTTGCCCCCTAAAAAAATTTAGTCAAGCTCCGCCACTGGTTCAGGAACCCCCTCTTGTGCGCTCATCTTTGCAGGTCTTTCCTGAACCTGGGTCCGGGAAGGAGGATCGAACTGCTTCACCTAAACTCTCTAAGCTATATAGCATCAGCTATCACCACCGAGTTCACTAGAACATCCCCTAGGATCTCTTTTCGTAGAAAAATAGGAATCCTAATTCGCAACTACAAAATAATCCTAAACTGAACCAACATAGATTTAGAATAAACCATGATCTGTATCAACACAAAATGGGTCAAGTCTCAAAGTACTGAATAACTTGCATTCCCATTTCTGGGAACTGGGATGTTGTTTGGATGAACTTCTTGAACTGGCAGAGCAAACTAGTAGACCAATCAACTATCAATCTACTAATGAACCGAAAGATACACGAAAATGAGAAGTGCCCGGAAATTGTCAAGTACCAATGTCAATTAACCTAGAAATTATCTAAAGATGAGAAATTTCTCAGTATAGTAGAACAGTAGCCATCAAATCTACTGATGAGCTGAAATATATATAAACAACACGTGCCCAGAAATTGTTAATTGCTAGTGAGTCCAGAAAACTATCAAGAGTTCATACATTTATGAACCTAGCAAAGAAAATGACAGCCAAATATTCTGAGGAAATGAAACAAACAAGAAAATAACAAGTGCCCATAAATTGTTAAGTGCCAATGAGTCCAGAAAATACGAAAAGATGGGAAACTTATGAATCTAGAAGAACAAATGACCACTAAATCTACTGCTGACGAACTGAAACTTCCAAGAAAATAAGAAGTGCCCAACGAGTGCGAAAGCTGGGAAAAGATTGGAAATTTATAAATCTAGCAGAGCACAATGACCATCAAACTTAATGATGTACTGAAAGATTGAAGAAAATAGCAAGCACCCAGAATTGTTAAGCGACAATGAGTCCGGAAACTATCGAAAGATGGGAAATTTACGAACCTAGCAGAGCAATGACCACCAAATCTGCTGCTGATGAACCGAAAAAAAAGTCAAGAAAATAACAAGTGCCCAGAAATTGTTCGGTGCTGGTGAGTGTAGAAATCAGCGAAAAGTTGATAAATTTCAAACCTTTTCGGTCTCGGACTGGTAGATGGAGTTGATGCTGGACTGCGGAGTGATCCACTCGTGGGTCGGGAAGTCGTCTTCTTCCTCGCTGCTCTCCATTGTTCCTCTCTCTCTCTCTCTCTCGAGATTGCTTCTTTTTGTTTCTGAATTTTTTTTTACTTCACTTTTGTTAGTTGGCTGAGAAGAGGGCAAATTAGAGGAGTGAAGGTCGTGCCTGCTTTGGAAGCTGGTAAAAAGAGAGGACTAGTCTAAAAGAAGCAAAATATTAATAAGACTTTCTTATCTTCTTTAATTTTTTTTACTTTGAAATGTATTATTTTGTATTTATATTCTTGTTACAAATTTTTTTATTGATCCAACATGTGAATTGTTCATTCTAATATTTATCTTTAGTTCATATATATATATATATATATATATATGTGACCTCTAGTCTAGTGGTTAAGAGAGATGCATGCGGCCCAAGTGGTCGGGAGTTCGAGCTCCAATGGAGGTTCAAGTACCCATTACCCACTAGACTAGAGGTCATATATATATATATATATATATATATATATATATATATATATATATATATATATATATATATATATATATAAAAGGTGTTATTTCTTCAAGTCGGACCATGGCTATATAAGCCACCCAGCCGTCTGAGGGGGATTCGAACCCAAGACCTGCGCTTGGACCCCCCCCCCCCCCCTCCCCCCCCCCCTCCCGCGCACTACCACTAGACTAGTACCTTAGGGAACATTAGTTTATATATATATATATATATATATATATATATATATATATATATATTATATATATATATATATATATATATATATATATAAGTCGGCTCCTACTAGGATCCAATATGATGGGTATTGATCACAAGAAGAAATGGATTGTTGTAAAGTCGGATAGTGTTATACAATATGCTTTTTCGGCTCTGGCCCATTGGTCACTCAATTGGTCCCAATCAGCCTCTTAGAATGTTCATCTTGACACGTGGCTCTCGTGCAGAGGTTATGTGGCACAAACTCCGGTCCGATTGTTGACATCATCATATTAAGTAAGAGCTTAGTTTGGATCGTTTTACGAGCCTAGTCAAGTCAAAGTAGGATTATGCTAGTTATTCACGTATTTGGTCCGTTAATAATCAAGTAGAACCATAGTAAACGCGTTCGAATCGTTTCAAAAGTTAATGTATAGGATGAACTCTCGTCAGGGTCGGCCCAGAGTGTTGGGTTGCCCTATCATGTAGCTAATTTTGGTTGTCCCTTGACCCTTATTATTAGTTGGTCCTGGTGGTCATCTGTGACCCTGACTTTTGATGGGATCATGTTGAGCCTGGGGGGTTACCCTAGCAGAGGGGGTTGCCCAAGCCCCAAGGCTTGTCCGGCTTACCCCAGGGCCAGCCTTGACTCTCGTGGTTACTTAAGTTAGCTTACTTTATTTTGGGTGGACGAGGAGCATTTTGAATCGACTACCACATAGCAAAGCCTATCTCGGTGCACTTGTTGTCCTTATCAACATTAAAAGTCCAACACTGATTTGTTACGTGTAGTTCTCTCTCTTCTTAGAATTCCTTAAGGGCATGTTGATAAGTTGTATTTGGAGTTGAATATGGGTTTCTCCCTAGAAGTGTTGCGTAAATTCTGCATAACCCGTACAAGTCCTGAATAATGACTAAAACCACGAAAGTGGTGAAATTGTAAGAGATGTAATAACCACAAAAGTGGTGACAATGGTAAAAATTGTGTCACGACCCGCACCCTAGAATAAGGGCACGTGACGTAGGTACGTCCAGCCTATGCCGCAGTGTCGGCGGTAGAACGCTGTCCTAGGTCACAACATCTAACAATTTAAGGTAATGACAGTTATACTCCCCGAATGGGGGTGACATAACATAAATATAACTCAATCACAGCTAAGGTAGAACAGGAATGAGATAGGAGATAAAGATAGATAACATCCAGGAATGTAACATCACAGAGATACAAATCCAGAATTCTAAGTGTCTAAAATAATACATCTCAGAATATCTCAAAGTCTAATACAGTAATCCCAAAATAGTAAGACAATCCTAAACTAATGGAAGTAACATCAACTGCTAGCAGGTCCAAGTCACTAGTGATGTCTAATGCTGCACCAAGAGGGATAGGCCCCAGAACCTCATCATTCACTGTAAAATTTTTAACAGGTCCAGTCAGGACGGGAACGAGCACATATCTCTCAAAACAGTTCATAGCAGGTTAGGAGTATAAATCATGCAATAGAGTAAAATACAGGAAGTGCTGAAAAGGAAGTACGAGTAAACAGGAGATATTTTGTAACTGAAAGTAAATACATGATAGTAGAGACTGTAAGTGGCTACGTGATTTAGAGCATAATGGTTATGTAAACGGCTTGGGAGCACATGAATACAAATAAGGAGGCACATTTATACAGCTACTTGGGATAGTGTTCACATAACCAATTCTATTCACCCCGCCCCAATCAGTACACAAGGATCCATTCAAGTTACGTTATAAGCACATGAATACAACTAAGAATACGTGAACTCATGTAATGAGTAGTACATGAGGCACGTGAAAGCACATGAGAACATGTAAAAACATTAACTAGTACGAGTACAAGGAGTACCTGATGCACATGATAAAGTACATGAACATGAAATACCCGATGCACCCGTAAAGGGATAACATCTCAGGAAGGGATCCATATAGTACTAATCCGTGAAGATATGTGTCAGCATCATGTAGAGTAATCTAGAGCAAGAATATAATCCAGGTAAGTATGAAAAGATCAGAGAATGTACTCGCCTGCTAACTGAAAGTCCAAGATAAAAATACTGTCCGAGGAGTGGTGTCTGGCTCCTATTAGAACAACACAAGTCACAACGAGTCCAGAATGGTAAGTAATATGCACTACAATACGTTCTACATGAATCTAGGTCAATCTAGGCCAAAGTCAACTCTTGGTCAACTCTGGTCAATCCTAAAAGTCAAACTAGGTCAACCAAGTCAAACCTAGGTCAATCTAGACTATACTAGGCTAACTAGTCCATTCTAGGTCTAATAAGACTAAACAAGTCTAAACTAGACTCACTAGCTAACAACACAACCATAGGCCAATAGACTATACCATATGCCAATAGGCAATACCATATTCAATTCTATATCTAAAATAATACACAAGTACTACATGACTATATACTCTAAAAAAGGAAAATCACATATTGGTGTGATATACAAATACTTAGAAAGAAATAAACCTATAGCTACAAGTGAAACCATCAACCTATAAGACAACACTTATAAATATATACATATGTACATTAACACACATTCCTATATGTAGGAACCTACACATATATATATACATACAATACACTATCTCATGGTATCACATACACTATATATATATCTAATATATATATACACATTCATATATAGGAATCCATATACATTGATCTATTATATAACTTAGAAAATACATAACCTATAGGCTACACATATATTATATATATCCATAATTATCATATGGTATCACCCATTATATAATACATCCCAAAATATTTACCTATAGGGAAAGTGGTGGTGTGTGTATATGGTATGAGAGAAAGTAGAGTGTGTGTAGGTGTGAGACATTGGTATGTGTCAAGAGGGTGAGAGAGAGAGTGTGTCATAAACATGAGTGTGTGGGTGTAGGGAAACATGTGAGTGCACATTAGTGTATGTGAGTGTAGTGCCATGTGTGTGTATAAGTCTAGAGAGGGAGGGTGACATGAAAACAGTGAGGACAACATAAATTTCAGAATTTAACACATGGATACAACCCCCAAATCAAATCCAGTCTACATGAACCCCAAAATCAGTTTAAACAACTCATATAAACACACAACCATTAAAACAGTCCTTAATCTCAGTTTTAAACTTCACCCAAATCTCAGATTTACATATGTTAAACATACAGTTCAAACAATATCCAAAAATCAGTTTAATAATCTCATGAATCACATACAAAACCATTTAATCAGTCCTATATTTTTAATTCTCAGATTTGAACCAAAACCCCCATCCAAACAACCCAATTTTATTTCCAGATTTTATATGAGCAACCCCCTCTAATCTCAGATGACATAAAAGCCCCAACTCAGATTTCAAATGTTAATAAACAGTCTAAAATGCCAGTTTCCAGTCCCTAGGGAAAATCTCAGATTTTTGTATCCAAACCACATCCATTTCAAACCAATTTCAACATACAACTAGATAATACATAGATGAACATGTTAGGGACTTAACAACATGTAATTAACAGTGTTTAGGGGGTTAAAATGATTGCCAAATCTCAATTTAGAAAACTGGAAACAAATCAGTGAATAACTGATACTTAGGATATCAGCAATAATAGGGAATTGGGATTTTAACAATGAAAACTAAACTAAAAACCCCAAACAGAGGTTGATATAGTTTAAACATAATGTGCACGTGTCGTGTGATGAGTTTGTGTCCACCCAAGTGGACACAAACGTGTCCAAACCATTTAAAACCCAAAACAAGCAAAACAGTGAAGTAGGCAGCGTGCACGTGTTCATGGTGTCCGTGTGCACGACACGACACGACACAACCCACGTGGTTGTGTCCAAGGGTCGACCTAGAGTAGGGCTAGGGTTAGGACACCCTACCACGTGTCTACGTCGCGTGTACGCGACACGAGACACGCGTGTCAGTGCACAAAAACGACAGCCGCCTGCACAGTGCATTCCCGTGCGCGCGTTCGTGCGTGTCCGACACGACACGAGAGGGGCTGAAACTCGACACACATGATGACAGATGTTGCCCCTCACTGTGTGTCGAATCCCATGCGTCGACGTGTCGTGTCCGCGTCGCAATAGCACCCGTGCAGCAGGGCATGAACAGTGCCCGTGCACGCGCACGCACGACAGTGTGTTCGCGTGTCCGTGGGGACTCGACACGACACTAAGATGACACAAAAACTACAGAAATGCATAAGCGACACATAGATCTAATTTCTATTCAAAAACAATTCCAAAATTCACTCGAAATGCCCATTGGGGCATTTCAACAAACACGTGCCAAGTGACACTGATACGTGTCCAGTTTGGACACAAAAGGACACGAAATTCTAGGGTTTTCTATTCCTACTGTTAGGTTAGGGCTAGGGCATTCCTAAAATGAATTTTAACAGAATTTATATGGAGTATACAAGATTATACCTATTGATGAACAACGGGTCAAAATCCCCAAATGGAAAGAGCTCCACAAGCCACTAAACTTCCTCAAATTGCGTGTTCCCTAAAAATACTCCACAATAACAGCAAGTAGACTATTATTAGGTCCTATTGCAATTTGTTTGAAAGAATTTGGAGTAGAAATGGATTTTCTAAGAATTTACAAGGATGGGGACTCACCTCTTCCAAATGGCAATGTTTCCTAAAGAGGCAACCCTAATTTCAAGAGGATATAAATAGGGGAGGGGCTGACCATAGGGGCTGTTCAGAATTCCTAGGGTTAGGGCTTGGTTCAATGGGTGTGGGCTATGGGCCATTAAGCCTATTAGTCATAAAATGACTTGTGACTTCACAAGCCATTTCTATATCAAACTAGCTCCTAATCTCCCCAAATTAATTCTAATGAGTCAAACCTCACTAACTTAAGTCAACCTAGATTTTCAAATCCTAATCACTTGGTCATGACCTAGGTTAGCCACTAGGTTAGTCTACAAGGTCAACATAAGTCAAGTCCACTAAAACACCAAAATCAATTGTACTAAAATCACCTAAAAATCACTAAAAATCATATTAATTCTAATAAATCTAAATAATACTAACTATCACTAACCATGGTTAGCTAAGACTAGCTGTGACTAATCTAGGTTAGGTCCAAACCAAGTTAGGCTGTCTCTAGTGTTATACTATCAAAACACCAAAATTATATGTCATGATTTAAAATACTTTTAAAAATGATTTGAAATTACCAAAAATTATATCATGATTTAAAATCATTATTAAAATTAAAATTATAAAATTTCAAAATTACCCTCATTTGGAAAACTGGGTGTTACAATCCTACCCACCTTAGAAAAATTTCGTCCTCGAAATTTAAGTGTTCCTACCCCTTCCAGGTTAAACCCCCACAATCAAGTCTCAAAACTTAATCAATCATAAAATTTAAAAGGACGGCATACAGGATCATGGCATACGGTGGTAATGAAAGTCTCATCTAGGTATACTAGTCACACTAGATCAAAGCAATCATAAGGTATCAAAACATACAACAATATGGTGGGGTGCATCAATTTTCAAGACTGGCTAAGATATAGGTTAAGGACTCACCTCCAACTAGGTCTGGTGGCTGGAACTCCCTCCCGAAGGCGGAGTCTTGGCTGAGATAAGTGCAGCAGGACAGACTCGCAGCCTGTGTGTAGCCGACCCACACAACAGGCACACTCCTCTTCTCTTCCTACGGATGTCCCACACGTGTCCAGGCTTCCTACAGAAGGTGCAGGTAGGCACTCTCTCAGCTGGCCTCTGCTGAACAGGAGTCTGGACTGGGTAGGCTGGTCTAGGCTGATAGTCTGGGTGCTCCCGGGGCTCTGGGTATACACTGCTCATCGGCTTCTTAGAACTAGGCTCTCCTCCTGAATGTACCAAATCCCACAACAGTTGGATTCCACGGCCCTGCTCCTTCAGGATCTCAGCCTGAACTCTCTGTGCCTCCAACACATCCCGGAGAAGTTTGGATATCTGAGCTCCGTCAGAAAACAAACCTGCCGAGGGTATGGTATGGGTACTGCTCCTGGAGGCAGAGGAGGAGACTGGGAAGGACTCTTGGTCTCAGATGAGACTGCCACCCCCTCCTGAGTAACAGGTGGTGGAGGGTAACTCTCTGGTGAGGATACTAACACCTCCTCGATGGCGGGAGGTGCCACTACCCTTGGGTCAGCCTGAGGGGTCACTACCTCCTGAGCAATAGGAGGCGGAAGCACACTGTCAGTAGCTGTAGCTGCTCTCAGGCGACGGGCTCGGGTCATGGGTGCCATACTGGAAAGAATAAAAACACAACAATCATCAAGGCTGTATGGCAGTCTACCAACCTATCTGAAAACTGATAATTATCAAGAAAATAAAATAAGATAACTACTAATCATCTATAAAGGGTACTATTTAAGAAAATCAAAACCAAAAGTTTAAGGAACGAAAGTCAATAGCATTGAATCCAATCACAATCTAATATATAGAAGAGAGAGTTAGAGGGAAAAGCTAACATTATGCAAAGGTCATGTGGTTGTGGCATATACATGAAGGTGTTATAGGAGGATTTGGGTCTCAACTATAGCTATCAAGTTATACTATTCATGGCATATTAGTTAAGCAATCTACAAGGCACAAGCTATTACTCCTAACATGTATGGCTAACCGTGTATACATGTATATCTATATGTATAGAGAGTAAAGATTTAATTTATGCATCTACATACATTATAACATGTTTACAGAACTATATATATCTATATAGCTATATGAACATATCATAGAGATGAAAGGTTAGATTTTCATGGCAGTTGTGAACATTAGTGTAGAGTGTCAAGTGTACATGGGTTAAAACTGGAAATAAAGGGTTCAATCATTCAGTTTTCAACATTACATATTAGATCTGAAATTGAACTACATTTGAAAGCAATAAAAATGTTATCATGTATTCAATTTTCAAAATTTGGGAGAAATTCGAACATCAAAACCAACTCAATATTTACCACAACCACAACCTAACATGTAAGAGTACGAACCTAACATTATATACCTGCACACAACCATGTATACGGCTCAAAACTTTACAATTTAAAACTGCAATTTGAACTAAACACTCAGAATCCAAGGTTAAGGGTTTACTATGTATACAGTCTCAGATTTGACAATTTAACACAAAACTCAATCAATTGCTTTAAGAAAATGAAACCATGTATGTAACATACATGTGTAGTGATGTAAGCCAAACTAATAACATGAAATTTAAATTTAAATTACGAATTAAATATGGAGAAACAGAGAACTAGTCACTGATACTGCACTATATTAGAATATTAGGATTTGAGAACTTAACATTACATATTAACATGCATTTAGATAGGTTGGTAATCAAGTGTAGTATGCATATGTGTCAGACAAGTATCTGTGTCCACTATATATATATATTAGGGTAATACAAGAAATAATGGCAATATAATAAAATCTGTTCTGCCTATCTGTTAAAAAGAAGGAACCATTTGAAACCAGAGCTATAATATCAAATCCAAGTTAAGGTCTAGCAAAATCATCGATTCATTGCATTAGGAAGAAATTATAGCAAGAAGTTACACAATCTTATAATAATAGCTAAGCTACTCCTACTCATACTCCTACTCCTAAGTTATTTGATGATGGGGTACAATTTATACAACAGAATGGTACGATAGAGATGATATGTTTAAAAACCTTCTCAAGATACAATCTGATAATCATATGCGTCTGTCAAAATCATGTTACTCAGATCCTCGCCATGCCAGTAAGCAAGGCTGCGAATAACGATAGATTCCATAACTAGGGTATGCACCTCTACAATCATGTCGTCTGAAAATCTCGCTATGCCGACTAGTATTGCTGCGAGAATTTCCAAATCTCATAACCAAGATACGTACATCCGAAGCCAGGTCTCCATGTTTTCGCCACGCCAGCTAATATGGCTGCGATAAACTCTAGGTTCCATAACCAAGTAGACGTTTATTATCCCCGTTATTCCGTCAACATATGTTATCAGAAGGTACCGTAACTCAGGCCATAAAATTCATCTCGATAGGAAAATCAAAATCAACAACGATTCATCAAAATCAAATTCAATAATCAAGGAGTGAGAGCGAACAAAACAAGGGGAAGGATTTCAAATTGAAGTTTAAATAAGATTCTCAAGGGTCATCCCAGGAATCTTTCAAGGAATCCTAACTTGTGATTGAGTACCCTCAAAAATATCTCATAATCCTACTGCAGGCTGTAGTGATAATACTCTAGTTTGAATACTACTACATAAACTCGACCTGCATGGGCCACCACTAAAAACGTGTCACGACCTGCACCCTAGAATAAGAGCACGTGACGTAGGTACGTCCAGCCTACGCCGCAGTGTCGGCGGTAGAACGCTGTCCTAGGTCACAACATCTAACAATTTAAGGTAATGACAGTTATACTCCCCGAATGGGGGTGACATAACATAAATATAACTCAATCACAGCTAAGGTAGAACAGGAATGAGATAGGAGATAAAGATAGATAACATCCAGGAATGTAACATCACAGATATACAAATCCAGAATCTAAGTGTCTAAAATAATACATCTCAGAATATCTCAAAGTCTAATACAGTAATCCCAAAATAGTAAGACAATCCTAAACTAATGGAAGTAACATCAACTGCTAGCAGGTCCAAGTCACTAGTGATGTCTAATGCTGCACCAAGAGGGATAGGCCCCAGAGCCTCATCATTCACTGTAAAATTTTCAACAGGTCCAGTCAGGACGGGAACGAGCACATATCTCTCAAAACAGTTCATAGCAGGTTAGGAGTATAAATCATCAATAGAGTAAAATACATGAAGTGCTGAAAAGGAAGTACAAGTAAACAGGAGATATTTTGTAACTGAAAGTAAATACATGATAGTAGAGACTGTAAGTGGCTACGTGATTTAGAGCATAATGGTTATGTAAACGGCTTGGGGGCACATGAATACAAAAAGGAGGCACATTATACAGCTACTTGGGATAGTGTTCACATAACCAATTCTACTCACCCCGCCCCAATCAGTACACAAGGATCCATTCAAGTTACGTTATAAGCACATGAATACAACTAAGAATACGTGAACTCATGTAATGAGTAGTACATGAGGCACGTGAAAGCACATGAGAACATGTAAAAACATTAACTAGTACGAGTACAAGGAGTACCTGATGCACATGATAAAGTACATGAACATGAAATACCGATGCACCCGTAAAGGGATACATCTCAGGAAGGGATCCATATAGTACTAATCCGTGAAGATATGTGTCAGCATCATGTAGAGTAATCTAGAGCAAGAATATAATCCAGGTAAGTATGAAAAGATCAGAGAATGTACTCGCCTGCTAACTGAAATTCCAAGATGAAAATACTGTCCGAGGAGTGGTGTCTGGTTCCTATTAGAACAGCACAAGTCACAACGAGTCCAGAATGGTAAGTAATATGCACTACAATGCGTTCTACATGAATCTAGGTCAATATAGGCCAAAGTCAACTCTTGGTCAACTCTGGTCAACCCTAGAAGTCAACTAGGTCAACCAAGTCAAACCTAGGTCAATCTAGACTATACTAGGCTAACTAGTCCATTCTAGGTCTAATAAGACTAAACAAGTCTAAACTAGACTCACTAGCTAACAACACAACATAGGCCAATAGACTATACCATATGCCAATAGGCAATACCATATTCAATTCTATATCTAAAATAATACACAAGTACTACATGACTATATACTCTAAAAAAGGAAAATCACATATTGGTGTGATACACAAATAACTTAGAAAGAAAATAAACCTATAGCTACAAGTGAAAACCATCAACCTATAAGAAACACTTATAATATATACATATGTACATTAACACACATTCCATATGTAGGAACCTACACATATATATACATACAATACACTATCTCATGGTATCACATACACTATATATATATCTAATATATATACACATTCATATATAGGAATCCATATATACATTGATCTATTATATAACTTAGAAAATACATAACCTATAGGCTACACATATATTATATATCCATAATTTATCATATGGTATCACCCATTATAATACATCCCAAAATATTTACCTATAGGGAAAGGAAGGGAAAGTGGTGGTGTGTGTATATGGTATGAGAGAAAGTAGAGTGTGTGTAGGTGTGAGACATTGGTATGTGTCAAGAGGGTGAGAGAGAGAGTGTGTCATAAACATGAGTGTGTGGTGTAGGGAAACATGTGAGTGCACATTAGTGTATGTGAGTGTAGTGCCATGTGTGTGTATTCTAGAGAGGGAGGGTGACATGAAAACAGTGAGGACAACATAAATTTCAGAATTTAACACATGGATACAACCCCTAAATCAAATCCAGTCTACATGAACCCCAAAATCAGTTTAAACAACTCATATAAAGCACTACTAAAATATGATCTATTAGCGACGTAATTTAGCGACGGCGTAAAATTACGTCGCTATATATGGAATTCAGCGACTCCTTTATATAAATATCGTAAAACGTCGCTGAATAGCGACGTTCAGCGACAGGTATAAAATTACGTCGCTGAATAGTGACGTTACGTCGCTGGATTATTAAAATGTCGCCAGTTTATGACGTTTAGCGACGTCCTCATGTGACGTCGCTAATATTTTTACTTAGGGCACAGCGTTTCGTTTTTCCCACTCACTCAAAATTTTCAATTTTTCCCACTACTCCTTCCCCCCCTCCGGCGATTCCTTCGGCGACCCCTTCCCCCCCCCGGCGACTCCCTCCCCCCCCGACGACTCCCTCCCTCTCCGGCGACCCGTACCCCCTCGAGCTCTCCTCCTCGAGCTCAGGTAACCCTAACCTAACTCCTCCTCCTCCTCCTCCTCCTCCTCTCCCACGGACACACACACACACACGGACACACACACACACACAGAGACACACACACATACACACACGGACACACACGCACACACACATAGAGACACACACACACACACGGACACACGGACACACACACAGATGGACACACACACACACACTGGACACACTGTGTCATGTTGTGGTGGACACGAGACACTATGTTGGACACGTACACATAGCCTAGATCCTTTACCAACCATTTATTTTCCATTTTAACATGTTTTTATATATCAATTTCTAAATACCCTATGTTGACTGATACCTTGTTAATTTATTGTATTTCTAATTTTGAAAACCCAGTTTTGACAATCATTTTAACCTAGTTTAATGCTTTAATTTAGATATTTAAATCCTAGTGTAGTGTATCTATATGTGTGCTGACTGAGTTTTAAGTTTGGGGTGATTTGGTCAGAGTTTTGGTTCTCGATTTGGGTTTGAGGTGAATGGGTCTGAAATATGTTATAGGAGTATGTAATGTTGTGTGAAATGAACTGATTTCCTTTCTTTTCCTTTCCTATTTGACTGAACACAGTAAATCCCCTTACTATCCAGATTGGACTGACCTATAGTTCATATCACTCACTCACTCTTGCCTAGGTACACACACGCATATAGCCTAATACAAGCATGTTAGCCTCCCTCATATACACGTATATGTGACTGTCACATGTAACAGTCAACACACTCACCCCCCATTCACATGTGCATGTACACACACCACCCACCTCTACTTCTCTCTCTCTCTATATATATGTTTGATAGATGGTATTGTATACATATATACATAACTATATCATGTAACTCATATGTGATATAGGCATATAGCCTATGTTAGAGTGTCTAAATATATGAATGCATGAAAGTTGCCTTGTCTTGTAATATAGGCATATAGTATATACATGCCTATATATATATATATATATATTATATATCTATATATATTACTTGTGTGTATGAGATAGCTTGAGTTGACTTTGGTCATTATTGGTACTTGAATTGATCGGAACAAAGACCCCAATGTCGGTATCGGTCATATTTGGTATCGGTCGGTATCGGAACGGAACATGCCAAATCGTATCGGTATCGGCCGTATCGGATCGGTATCGACCGATACTTTAAAATTATATGAAATAGTAGTCACCCCCAAGGTTGACTATTTTTACTGAAAGTCAAAGTAGAGTAAACATCTGACCTAGATTGGACTAAGAGTTGACAAAGTCAACTATAGGTCAACCCTTGACTTAGTTTGACCTTGTTTGACTTTGTTTGACTTAGCTTAACCTTGTTTGACTTTGTTGTCTTCATGTTTGTTAAATGACACCCAGATACTAGTTTTAGTTGTTTAAATGACACCCAGATACTAGTTTTAGTTTCAGTTTGCTTTGGTAACTCACTATTGCTCATTACTTAGTACTAGTTTTAGTTGATTGTGTTTTTTTAAGACTAAACAAATGACACCCAGATATTACTTGTGTATGAGATAGCTTGAGTTGACTCTGGTCATTATTAGTACTTGAATTATAGGTTAGGCTTGTATAGCCTTGAATGGTGTGCTAGCTAGTATTGGGATACCAATAGCGATAAGGTAAAGGGAACCTTGGTAGGTCATGACTAGAAATAGGATATTTGACTTAGATTTGACCTTGTTTGACCAAGGTTGACTATTTGACCTAGTTTGACCTTGTTTGACTTTGTTTGACTTAGCTTGACCTTGTTTGACTTAGTACAACCTAGTTTGACCTAGTTTGACCTTGTTTGACTTAGCTTGACCTTGTTTGACTTAGTACAACCTAGTTTGACCTAGATTGCATATCATTGTTATTAGTAACTGTCCGCTACTAATGTGTGTCCCATAATAAGACATAATACGAATTTGTGCCTGTTGGATAATGTGTTCCATCTTTGCAGAATTCCAAATGGATATGAATTACTACTTGCAAATCGTTCATGGATGTACAATCGTCGTCCTGATGATATGTGTGGTGTGCGGTGAATACATAGCGGGAGTAGAGCAGTTCCTGCAGTTTGCTAAGACGTTCCCTCAGTACGACGACCCAAAATTAAGTGTCCGTGTGTGAAATGTCATAACGTGAAATATCCAGAAGTGGAAGTGACATATCATTTGTACTCGAGGGGTTTCACGCCTAATTACTATCAGTGGACCGCACATGGAGAACTTGTGTCTTTAGCATCAGAGCCGGAGCCTTATGTTGAGCCGTATATACATGCGGGACCTAATTTTGTTTCAGATAATCATGCATACGACGACGGGTGCGTGAACATGGTTTTCGACGCTGCGGGGCCTAGTTTCGTTCATGATGCACCTGAGGAGGCACCGAACGCCGATACTGCACAGTTCATGGAGTTGTTGGAGAATGCAAGGACTCCATTGTATCCTGGTTGTGATGATCATTCACCGTTGGAGGTGGTTACAAGACTGTTGAGCATTAAGTCAGATTTTAACATGTCGCAAGAATGCTACAACCGAGTGTTGGAGTTGATTATAGAGATCTTGCCGGCGGGTGCTAAGTTGCCTAAAGACTTCTACCGGTCTAAGAGGATGGTGAGATCGCTCTAGATGGGATACGAGAAAATCGATTCCTGTCGCAATGGGTGCATGCTGTACTACAAAGACGAGAAGGATGCAGATGTGTGCAGATTTTGTGGTGCTGATCGCTATAAGACAACTAGTACAGGAAGGTCTACCGGTGCAAGAAGACCGACCGATTCAATGTACTACTTGCCTTTAACGCCGCGGTTGCAAAGATTATTTATGGTGAAAGAGACGGCCGAAAATATGAGTTGGCACATGCGAGAACAGATTGAAGGAGTGTTGGATTACCTATCCGATGGAGAAGCATGCACTACACCAAAACATGCAACTTGTAACACATTTTTTTTTATAATTAGTAACGGTTATTACTGTTACACTCTTGTAATGGTAATAACCGTTACAATAGTTGAAAAACCGTTACTAAAATTATAACTTTATAGTTATGTTATTTTTGTTATTTTGGTAACAGTAGAAACTGTTACAAAAAAAATCATATACTGTCACATGCATTCCACCAAAAGAAAAATTTTCTATTTCTCCCGCATCATTTTTTTCTTTCCCTCCACTTTCCCCCTCTCTCCCGAGCTTCCTCTCCTCCCTTTCCTCAAATCATCCAAAAACCTAACCCTAACACTAATTTACTCCACCCAAATCATCTTTCTGAGAGAGAGAGAGAGAGAGAGGAGTAGAGGTGGTTGCGCGATGGTGGATGCTCGACGAGTCCTGGTGGCTCCGCGATGGTGGCTGCTCATGGAGTCCCGATGGAGCAGAGAGAGTCGCTGCTCTGGCTAGATCGCCGCCCTCCATCACCGGATCAAGGGCACGAAGCACCGCTGACGGTGGAGGACATGGTGGTCTTCGAAGGTGACAGTTAGGGTTTCGAAGGATGCCGCGGAGAGACAAGAGGAGACGAAGGCTAGATACGACAAGGCAAAGTAACCATCTTTCATTCCCATTTTCAAATCTGTGTCAAGCTCCATAGATGGATTAGGGCTAATTTTGTTTTCTTTTTAAATGTGTAGATGCATCTTGAATCCTCAAATGTGTGAAGAAAGTAGATTCACGTCTTGGGAATACTGATGGCTCTAGAATGCTGCTATGTCTTCTGTTTCATGGTGGGAAGAAAGTAGATTCACATCTTGTATATACTGATTTCTTTTCTTTTTTCATGTGAATAGGTGGTAGAAGAACTTGTGGTTTTACCTGGTATGGATGCCATTTTGCCAGCCTTAACAAAAGAAAGTTGGTGGGTTTATGAATTTGCAAAAGAGGAGACAAAGGCCAGGAAATGAAGGTTCATCATCATCATGATAACTATATTTGTTTTTATTCTATTTGCATTTGTTTATTTAATTGTCAGTATAAGGAGAATTATAATGTTCTCTTATTCTTACTTATGGAGTACTGGATTATGCTTTAAACAGTTTCTAAATGTCAAACCCAGTAAAAACTTACATATGACAAGTGGATCAAGTGCAGTGCACACGGACCAAGGGTTTTGTCATATAACACCTCAACCGGCCATAGAAATAGGGGCATGGGTTTTGTGTGATCAAGTAAGGGACAAAGGATTAGACTAGGAATACCTCGTCTGAATATTGGCAATCATTCTTGGACCGCGCATATTGTGGTCTGACGTTGCGTAATATGACATTATTTTTTTGTTAATGTTGTTATTGTGATGTTTCTTCATAGTTAAAAATTCTTGTTGGTGTGTATTGATGGCGGCATCAAATCTTTGAATTATGTTTACACTAGGAATAAAAGAAAAAGAAGTGAGGTCATTTTGGAACTTGGAAAAGAGAAGATAGGCGAGGGTGGAGTTTGCATGTGGTTAAACTGTTAAAAACTGCCTTGAAGACATTTTCATATCAGCATTATTTGCTCGGTTGTTCATATCAGCAAATATGCCATCACAATTTAAAACTGGAGAACACTTTGTTGGATGGCAGCCCTGCTCCACACTGAAAATTTGTGATTTTGGATACCCAAAGGTGCAAAGTTTTAAAAGTGTTTATTTTTGATTCGAGTGGTTTATATAAACTGCACATTGACTTTTAAAATTCGAAACAATGATCACTTATGCATACAGAGACCTAAATCAAGTTTTGCATATATTGCATCTGCAGTGCAATCTCGCCAGGAATATGATGGCAAGGTGAAATTTCTATTTCTATTTTTAAAATATCTTACATTACATGTTTGTTTCAACTTGGTTCTTGATTTGGACATTCTACTCTGCAATCCATAAAACTGAGAATTGATACTATGCAACATCTAATTGAAACCAAGATTCAGTGGCCAGTCCTTGCTAATATCCTTCATAATAAATCAAACTTAGGCAAGGCCAACCAAACAGACCAATACTCGCATATTGAAGCTTTAAAAACACAAAATATATATACAATCAAGTGTTGTACTTATATGATGATAAAATTATCATTCTCAATTCACACATAAATAATGGCAATTGTGCATGAGAATAGAAGCAGAGCTAATGTGCAGTAATGTACTAAAGCGTTATTTACATGTTCATGCTTTATTCAATTGAAAATCTTTGTTACATATGTATACTTTATATGATGTTTTATGAAGTAATCACAATGCTTCAAATTTGAGAGAGTTTCTCTAACCTCTCAACAGCATCTTGTTCGAACTACACCTTTGTAACAACCGTCTTGTAGAAGCTCATGAACTTTGCTGAAAATTCTGTTGGAGGAAGAGAGGAAATATAAGTGCCTGGAGGAAAATTAGACCATTGTATCAAAAGGTTGGGATGAGAAAAAGGACCTAAACAATTTGTGATCCCCATCATATCGACTTCTTTTTCACTTATTTCAGATTTCGTGCA